>OVAP01000006.1:30651-89463 GCA_900406295.1 Aurinia saxatilis | reverse complement strand
TACTCTATTCAAGATAGTATCTAAAAATAATGAATACTTAAAAAAATTGGTTATTACTCACAAAATTTGATTATTTTCAAAAATATGCAAAAATCATACTAATCCCTTAGTATTGGTTATTACTCACAAAATTTGATTATTTTCAAAAATTACGAAATGATACTAATCCCTTAGTATTTTGGACTTCATTAAAAATCGTACAAGAAAATTTCAAAATCCTAAAATTTGATGGGTTAATATACATGAAAGTTTATTATTTTTCCAAAATTACCAAATGATATAAATCCTTTAATAATTTTGACACCGTAGGAAATCATACAAAAACAAAAAAAAAACCTTCTTCACTTCAGTCGGTTAATAACCGCGAAGCTTGATTATTTTTAAATACCGTTAAAATCATACCAATTTTTTTTTTGAAAAATCTCTAAATTATGTGCATTTGTATAGACGAAATGTCTAAATATATTTATGCTCACAAGAGAAGAACAATAGTACTACTTTTTCCCCCCTTCTAGCTACCATTATTCCACTCTTTTCATTTTCATTCAATTACGAGTACTTTCATCCTATTTATTCTTATGAGTTACTAGTTAATAGCGTTTGGAGCCTAAATGGTTTCATTCCTGCTAAACATGCAAAGGTGATGTGTTGATCAAACTGAGAATACTTTTACCACAAAAAAAAAACACATATTAATCATATAGTAATATTATCATTCATTTATTTATCTTCTTTATATCAATACATGAGAAATACAATACAAAATATTTTAATTTGTACTAGGAGGATCTTCATGATCTAAGCTTCCCGGAGGAACGAACCAAGATAAAGTTGATGGTGTGGTGGGTTCTTCATGGTCTAAGCGTCCCGGAGGAACGAACCAAGATGAAGTTGACCGTGCATTTGTTTGTTCTGAAATAAATAAAAATTGTAATCACACATTAAAAAGTGTATCACAAATCAGTTCTTATGTTTGAATTTTCATAAAACTAAATGACTCACCCAAAATAAATAGCAAGAAAATGGCAGAGACCATCACGACAGAAGCTGAAGCATGTGGGGATCTTTTGATTTTCATTTTTCTTAGTTAACAAAAGTTTTGCTGGTTTGTTTGTAGATATGTTTTTCAGTGGTGTGGATGGTTCTTATATATAGGTATTATGGTAGAGTTAAAATATTTAACATTAACAAATAAAGGCCAAGACGTTCGGTACAAGTACATAAACCATGCATACTATATATGCGGTCATTATGAATCTTTATTTAATTATTTAACTGAATTGATTATAAAGCTCGTTTACATCAAATGAATATCTAAATATTTTGTCTATTTTTAGGAAGTAGATTTTAAAAATCTAAATCGAGTGTTTATTGGCTCTTGTATTTACAAAGTCTTCACTAAAAGAGTTCAAAAATCAAATTTTATTGGCTATATAGCTAGTATTTACAAATTTTTCTTTCATAGAGTTTAAATCAAGTGTCGTTGAAAGATCTTTCTTAACCAAAAAAAAGTATTCTAAATGAACTGTAAATTCAATGCTATTCAATTAAATATTTAAAAAATGGTCGATTCAAACCTGCTTGTATTATTAATATATATTAGTTAGATTTTTTTTCTAAATGTTTGCTCAATCAAAAAGTATATATATATATATATATATTCTAGAAGTAGTTGAAATCTAATGTTAGTCAATTAAAGAAGTAGAATGATCACTCAAATTCTCGTGTTGTTAACATTTTATAGATTCTCACAAATGTTTTTACTTGAGAGAGTTTCAAAGAATTTGAAACGGATTCATGTGTTAATTTTAGCAATCCAAATCTAACTTTTTTCTATTTAGATTTCATAATCATATGTCATATTTATTACATAATAAAATCTAGCTCAAGATTACTGCATATTATTTTCTTCTTCATTTTTTCCACCTCAATTTCTATTTCTCCTTATTTTCTCCTTTCACTGTAATGAAAATATTCTCCACCCCAATGGTTTTCTTTTTTAAGGTTTGAACTTGGTTCCAAATTATGTCTGATCTTGAATTAGGAAAATTAAAATCTATGATGCAAAAAAGAAATATACAAGTTGGAAAAACAAACAACACAACAGACAAACGAGTAAAAACTTTTTAGATTAGTTAAATGCATTATGCATGCAACTTTGTTAGCCTTATACTTTATTATTATAACTAAATCAATTAATGTTACCAAAGTAATTAATTACTTATACAATTTAAAGTGATTCCACATGACTTGCATCTTATTTTTTTTTTAAAGCATTATTGTATTTTTTTTATGGAGAACATTATTGTACTTTTTTAATAATATAAAACATTATAGTGATTTTTGAATAGAGAAATTAGCAATCATAGTGACAAAAACATTGCTTAGGAACCAAAGGAGCAGTATACAAATCACACAATCCTTCTCCTCCGTGCTTGGCTGCACACTTTTCTCTGCATTTATCATCTCCTTCACATGTCCACACATCATTACACTTCTTTGCTTCTCCTAACATGTTCTTGTTTCCTATTATTTTCAAAACAAAATAGAAAAACCTTTTACATATTTTAGTTTTCAAGAATACAAACAAAAAAAACATCTGTCATCCCATGTTGGCAGATATAATCATCAGAAATAATAACATTAAACTAAAACATAACAATTTACCTGGAGAAGATATAAGAAAAACGGCAATTAAGAAGAAGAGAAAATAAGAGAAAGAGATCTTCATTTTTTTGGGTTGAAATTATATATATCTATGAGAAAGTCCACTGATTTATAAGTGACCAATTTCAGATGATGTTATATTTATAGGCAAGTATATTTAATTTTGGTCAAGAAAAATATACATTTTCTTATCTATTATATGCTGTCTTTACCTCTTTGAGTATTTCCTCATATCTTCATGCATACCAAATATTATCATTTTTCTTAAATAATAATTGTCTAGATACATTCAAAACAAATTTATAGAAATTTCAATTTTTTTTTTTTTTATGTGCTTTATTATACACTGTATCTGAACTTGACCAGATATAGCCTTTGGCAATTAAAAAAAAAACAAAATTAACAAAATATATCACCAAAACGCTGCGTTTTATCGTTTTAAACTTCGTCTTCTTCTACATCTAACAAACCCTTAAACCCTAATCAATCAGAAATTAGCTTCGAAATTTCCCGATTCTGGATCGAAAATGTCGTTCCCGAGAACACTGAAGTACATTTTCAGGTTAAGACCTGAACCAATTTCTACTTCATCGTCTTCTACTCATTCGATTTACTTCTCGGGCTCTCGCTGCACCGGCGGTTCTCTAATTCCGTCGCAGAGACGATCAATCACTTCCACGACGACGCTTAATGGATGGATGGATACGATCAAAGGCGTTTTTACTGGAAATAAGGATACTCCTTTGGAAGAATCAAATCTACCTGTTGAAGCTTTCACTCTTCTTCGTAAGTCCTTTTACATTTGCATCTAAAAAATGGAAGTGTGTGTTATCTGCGAAATGGGTATTTGAGTTACTGATTAAAGCTTTTATCTTTTTGGATGTGGATTGGTTTTAGGATTTGCTGATGAGTTGAAGAATGCTAGAAGGTTAGGGAAATTCAAGCAGTACATTGTGGGTCGAAGCAGTGAGGCTACTTTTGCAGATGCATTTGAGAAACAAGAAGCTGTTATTCGGTATCTTGGAGCTCTCGATGCTACAGGAGAGGTTGGTTTCTTTCTTAGCATATAGTCTAGCTAGCTATGCACCTATTGTTTCTACATATGTACATGACTTAGTGATAGTTTGCAAAATAGTTATATTAAGAAGCAGTTTGTGGGTATGTTAGTCGATCTCTTGACTGTGGCACTAGGTTTCTTGATGTGTAGAATCTAAAAGCTAGTCACAAGCAAGATGCGGCTAAGAAATGTAACTGCACCATAACGGATGTGGAGAATACTTTGGCTAAGTTTACCTGGGCTAGGCAAGCTCACAAGAAGATGACGGAGTTGAAAGAAGGAGGCAAACCGTTACCAAAGAGTATGGGAGAGGTATTCTTTTCACTTATGTGCTCATATGCCTTATTAGCTGCTGTATAGGCTCCTCTCTGCAGGACAATTTGTATGACCCTTTGCTCAAGTTTCTCGCTTTTCTTAGAATTAAGAGAACGGTTAAGGCTTATGTGATTGTGTGTGGATACCCTTTCTTCTTTGATTTTATTTGATTGTTAATGTAGAACTTGATTCTTTCAACTGTCTGCTATGTCTTCATCCCAAAACAAACTTTATGCTTCTACACTCAAAACTGATTCTCGGCTAAAGAACAATCACACAAATTGATTTGGAACTTGGTTGTTTTGCATGATTGGTTTGATTAGATGTTCAAACGTTAGAAACAGGACTCATCTTGCACCATGTCGGCATCGTTAAGACTCTCATTCATACTGAGACAGATTGTTGCCTGTTAGTTTAGTGTTTCCTTTAAGCTACATCTATTAATCCGATCACGAAGTGTTAAACTGACACTCAATTGTTATCTCTATTGAAGCTCCAAAAAATGATGGGAACAACGCCGATGGACCTGGCTAGATCAAACTTAGCCAAAAGTGGGCAGATCAGTCGGAATGCACTTTGCCCCTGTGGTTCCAAAAAGAGATATAAAAGGTAAAACAACTTCTCTCTTGGTTGATCAGATTCAATCTAAATGTCATTCATTATCTTGCTTTTTCATGTTATCCTTGCCTTAAATCTATTGTACTTCTCTTCTTCTTCCTTGAAGGTGTTGCGGAAAGGATTGAAGAGAAAACATCCACCGAGAGATTGTGTTTGATCGAGTCTTTTTAAAGCTACACCAAATCTTTGAGCTTTCCGTTGGCTTCATTTGCTATTTTTGTTCTTCCAGCTTCTGCTGAATAGAGTATTGGCCATTTGGCCCCTAGAAAGTCCTGAACACATAAAGAAAAAAAAAAAGAATTTTGGGCAAGTCATGAAAGTCATGAAACTATCAAAGTAGAGGATGGTTCAACTGCAACATGTTTCTTTGTAGACTATTCAATAATTACATCCTCTGATTTTTCATTTTTTAAAAGATTGAGAAGTAATAAAGTCTGTCCTATAGTAATTGGCCATAACAATCTAACTGTCAAAACCCATCATTTTGGCACATCATGTCATTGAAACCCAATCTAACGGTTAAAAACAATAGCAATCTTACGTCATCCTATAATCTTCAGTGAATCTAACGGTGATAAATCAAAATCGGGTCGTTGAAGGCTCGAAATAAGAGTGCTCTGTGTTCTCTTTCTCCCTCCCATTTCTTAATAAGTCTCACTCTCTCTCTCTCTCTCTCTCCGTTTCTCACTCTTCAAGAGTTCAACAGGACACTAAATACAAAAAGAAAAGGGAAACTTTTTTTTCTTCTTCTTAAACCATCCATGGAACCAGATTCTTCACCACCATTACGAGATACGCCGTAGCAAAATCCATCACCGTTCGTACATGAAGAACCTGAAAATTGGTCAGTTTCTTCTTCGATTTCTTACCTCTCTTCTCTCTAAATTTATTAGGTTTCTTTGTTGATTTGTGTTTCTGGTTTGTTGTTGATGGGTCTGGATATAGGGTTGGAGGATTTAGAAGCATGGTTATGAATCGGGAAGAAGGAGAACGTTTCATGAGTCAGGTTAGAGAGAATGCTTCGTTGGTTCTCGAGCTTATAGGTCAATGGGAGGATTACAAAGAGGTAGTGGAGATAAAGGTGATGACTTTAAAGAACCAGATTTTAGAGCTGAAGGAGAAGGAAGAGAGAGTGAGTGTGGTTGAAGAGAGGGAGAGGAAGGTTGTTTTGCTTGAGGATTTGGTCATTGAGAAGTTAGGTGTGTTACAGGAGAAAGAAAAGGAATCTGATTTGAAACAGTTTCTGGAAGCAGATGTGATGAGATTGGTTCTGGAAACGCAGAAGGAAGAAATGGTGACTCGGCTTAACGAACAAGAGAAATTGCTTCAGGATTCTATGACAAAGGAACAGGAAGAGCTAATGAGAGAGCGTGATGAGTTAGAGAGAAGAGTGACGGACTTTGATTTGAAGAAAATTTTAGAGACTGACAGAAGGAGAGAGGAAGCTCAGTTATCTCTCAAAAAGCTTGAAGCAAGGGAGAATGAGCTTGAGAAAAAAGAACTGAAATATAAAGAAGATGCCAGAGAGATTGAAGCAAAGACCAAGTTTCTTGAGCTTAAGGAGAAGGAACTAGATGAAAGGGAGAGAAAGATTGAGGAACGGTCACTACAAGCAGAAACTCGTAAAAGATCTAGGCTGCAAGTTGGGCCCTTATTGTTGGCAGAGAAGGGTAGAGACGCTGATTCTCTTGTTCCTCCTGGAAAGAGACATAAACTCATCGGAGAACACATTCATGATGATGAAGTTCGGCCTTCATTGTTACAAGAAAACACAAGTTGTGATCCTGCATATGAACAGAGAACTGAAGGTTATGAAATTGTCTGCAGAAATGATGATGATGTAGTTGATTTGTATCCCGTGGAATTTAATGATTTTGGGAACACATTGAGCTCTTTCAAAGTGGGTCAAATATGGGCTCTATATGATCACTCAGATGAGATGCCTCGATACTATGCTCAGATCAGGAGAATTCTGATATCTCAGGCTCAGCTGGATGTGCGGGTGACATTGCTGGAATCAGTTCATAACTCAAGAAATGAGATACCAATTCCCATTGCTTGTGGGATATTCAACTATGGAGGTACAGAAACCATAGATAGCCACTTGATGTTTTCTCATGAGATGAAAAACATCACCCGTTCTGGCGGAAATATCATCATAACCCCGAGAAAAGGCGAGACATGGGCACTATTCAGAGATTGGACCGAGGCTTGGACCATTGACAGGGAACAACACAAGCCTCCTTACAGATACGACTTTGTTGAAGTCTTGTTTGAGTTGGACAGTGAGCAAGGTATTGGAGTGGCTTATTTAGGGAGCGTGGAAGGCTTCACATCAGTGTATCAACGTACTGAGCAACATGAGATCAAACAAGTGATGATACAATGTGATAGAATGTGGAAATTTTCTCACAGAGTTCCTTCTGTTAAGCTGACTGGAGATGAGAAAGAAGGAGTCCCTCCTGGCTCGTTTGAGTTAGATCCTCGAGCTATTCCTGGAGCTTATCTCAAAGAAAGGTTCCTTAGTCTTGAACTGAGTTAAGTGTAAGTTTTGTAGGTCTGATATGTGTATAAATATGTAAGTAGACGGTCTAGATGTGTTTTGCTGTTTTCATTGTGGAATTTGTGAAAGTCTGATGAGATGTTTACATGATCTATCATCATATGAATATGTGAAAAGGAATTTTAGCAAATTACAGAGAAGATTACTAAAACTTATGATAACAAAACAGAGTTCTGCTGTTGATATTGTTTTTGTATGAGTAGATTATAGAGCTTGAACAAGTGAAGTCAAGCAAAAATGGATAAAACCCAATTACTGACACATTATCTCATTTCTGAATCTTATTAGTATTCTCTGTAATGAAAATTAAAAATCATCCCTTTTCCTTTTCAAGTGACGAAAGAAAAGATGTTCTCTCTTCTTCATTGTCTTCTACACACAATTAGATGCACCATGACTGTATTGTTAAGACTCTCATTCATATTCAGTCAGATTGTTACCTGTTAGTTTAGTATCTCCTTTGAACACTCAATTGTTATCTCGGTCTATTTAAGCTCCAAAAAATGATGGGAAAAACGCCGATGGATCTGGCTTAGATCAAACTTAGCCAAAAGTGATAGTAAATTAGTAAAGGATGGTGCAACTTCTGACTATTCAATGAGATAATACTTTCTGTTCTAACCAGTGATAGTAACTGGCACACAACAATCTAACGGTCATAAATCATTTGGCTACTAGTACATCATACCCAATCCAACGGCTAGAAACATTACGTACCATAAAGCAATCTTGTTCCTATGCTAAATCTCTAATCCAACGGGTGATCCATCAAAATGGGTTCGTTGAAGTCACACGAAATAAGAATGCTCTGTGTTGTGTTCTCTGTCTCCCTCCCATTTCTAGTAAGAAGTCTCACTCTTCAAGAGTTCAACACTACATAGAAAAAAGAGAAACTTTTTTCCTTCTCAAATCTTATCTCTTCTTCTTCTTCTTCTTCTCAAACATTTTGTTCACAGAAAACTAAATCCTTCATCCATGGAATCAGATTTTTCACCACCATTACCGTCCTTACCTGAGGAACCTGAAAGCTGGTTACTTTCTTCTTCAATCTCTTATCTTTCTCTAAATTTCTCTGATTCCTTTGTTCCCATTGTTGTTGATTTCTGTTTTTGTGTTTGTTTTTGTTTGGTCTGAGTTTAGGGTTAGAGGGTTTAGAAGCATGGTTATGACTCGGGAAGAAGGAGAACGTTTCATGAGTCAGGTTCGAGAGAATGCTTCATTGTTTCTCAAGGTTACAGATGAATGGGAGGAATATAGAAAGGTAGTGGAGTTAAAGGTGATGACTTTATCAAAACAGATTTTAGAGATGATGCAGAAGGAAGAGAGAGTGAGTGTGGTTGAAGAGAGGGAGAGGAAGGTTGGGTTGCTTGAGGATTCTTTCATTGAGAAGTTAGGTGAGTTACAGGAGAAAGAAAAGGAACTAGTTAAGGAGATGAAGTTGAAGGAGGAAGAATTAGTGAGGGTTGCTGATGAAAGAGAGAAGGAGGTTGAGTTTCGTGAGGTTTCTGTCAGTGAGAGATTTGGTTTGTTAGAGGAGAAAGCAAAGGAGATTAATTTGAAGGAAGATTTTGTAAAGAAACGAACTTTAGTGCTTAAGACAAAGGAGGAAGAGTTTAATAAGGCTGTTGAAGAAAGAGAGAAGGAGCTGGAGTTAAGCGAGGTTTCTATCAGTGGGAGAATAGGTGTGTTAGAGGAGAAGGAGAAGGAATTAGACGAGGAGAGAAAGTTGAATGAAGAATCTGTAAAGAAACAATCTTTAGAGCTTAAGATGAAGGAGGAAGAGCAACTGAGGGTTGTTGGAGAAAGAAAGAAGAAAGTTGAGTTGCTTGAGGTTACTATCAATGAGAGATTAGGTGTGTTACAAAAATTAGAAAAGGAATCTGATTTGAAACAGTTTCTGGAAGCAGATGTGATGAGATTGGTTCTGGAAATGCAGAAGGAAGAAATGGTGACTCGGCTTGACGAACGAGAGAAATTGCTTCAGGACTCTATGACAAAGGAACAGGAAGAGCTAATGAGAGAGCGTAGTGAGTTTAAGACAAAAGTGACAGACTTTAATCTGAAGCAACGTGTGGAGACTGACAGAAAGAGAGAGGAAGCTCAGAAACTTGAAGCAAGGGAGAAAGAGCTGGAGAAGTTTGAACTGAAACATAAAGAAGAAGCCAGAGAGATTGAAACAAAGACCAAGTTTCTTGAGCTTAAGGAGAAGGAACTGGATGAAAGGGAGAGAAAGATAGAGGAGCAGTCAGTGCAAGTAGAAACTCGTAAAAGATCTAGGCTGGAAGCTAGACCTTCAATGTTTTCAGAGAAATGTAGAGGCGCTGATTCTCTTATTCCTCCTGGAAAGAGGCAAAATCTCACCGTAGAACACATCCATGATGATGAAGTTGGGCCTTCTTTGTTACAAGAAAAGAGAAGTTCTGATCCTGCATCTGAACAAAGAACTGAAGGTTATGAAATTGTCTGCAGAGATGATGATGTGATTAATCTGGATACTGAGCCATACGATTGTCCTGATCCAGACTTTAATGATTTCAGAAACACACCGAGCTCTTTCAAAGCGGGTCAAATATGGGCTCTATATGATCACTCAGATGAGATGCCTCGATTCTACGCTCTGATCAGGAGGGTTCTGAAATCTCAGCTGGATGTGCGGATGACATGGCTGGAATCAGTTCATAACTTGAGAAATGAGATACCAATTCCAGTTGCTTGTGGGGTATTCCACTATGGAGGTACAGAAACCATAGATAGCCACTTGATGTTTTCTCATGAGATGAAAAACATCACCCGTTCTGGCAGAAGTATCACCATAATGCCGAGAAAAGGAGAGACATGGGCGCTTTTCAGGGATTGGACCAAGGCTTGGATGAGTGACAGGGAGCAACACAAGCCTCCTTACAGATATGACTTTGTTGAAGTCTTGTTCGAGTCTAACAGTGAACAAGGTATTGGAGTGGCTTATCTAGGGAGCGTGGAAGGGTTCACATCGGTGTATCAACATGCTGAGCAACATGGCATCAAACAATGGCTGATACCATTTGATTCAATGACGAAATTTTCTCACAGAATTCCATCAGTTAAGCTGACTGGAGCGGAGAAAGACGGAGTCCCACCTGGCTCCTTTGAGTTAGATCCTGCAGCTATTCCTCGAGCCTATCTCAAAGCTGCTCAAGTTAAAGTTAAAGAAGAAAGTTTAGTCCTTAGTCTTGAGTAAGTCTTGTGATGTGTTTCACTGCTTTTAGCCTATTATCTAAGTTTTTGTATGTAGAAATCTAAGTTTTTGCTATTTTGATTGTGGCATATATGAAAAGTATCTGATGTTTCCCTGATCCATTATCATATAAATTATGTGAAAGGCCACAAATCCAGAGGCTGGCTTCAAATTTAGTTTATGCTTAGGACGAAACAGAAGTGTTCTTCTTGTTATTGTCTTTAGTATCACCTATATAGTAGAGAGCATTGAGAGACAAGTGAAGCGAATCTGTAATCTCATCCAACGGCTAATATCAAAGCATACATTAGTCCACGGTCAAAAGCAAGCTGACATCATCTTAATCTGACTGAATCTCCGATCCAACGGTTGGTAATCTCTGTAATGATCCAACGGCAATAGTGAAACACATTCATTTGAAGTGCCTAGACGAAACAAAGAAAGCTGTATGTTCTGTGTGTGTTGTGTGACTCGTTCTCTCCCTCCCATTTCTAGTAACATTTGCCTCTTTCTCTTCTTCATTTCTCAGTCTTCAAGTAACCAAAAAAAAAAGAAGTTTTGTTTTTTTTTCTTTTCTCAGATCTCATCTCTTCTTCCTTTGCAAATTCTGTTTTTTTCTTGTTGTTGTTGTTGTTGTTGTTTACTGTAAAAGCTTCTATCTATGGAACCAGAACAGTATCCATTTTTGTCACAAACTGGAGAATCTGAAGAACATCGGTTAGTTGCTTTTCTTCTCCAAATTTTATCTCTCTCTGAATATGAAAAGGAGACATCTTCCATTGTTTTTGGCCTCTCTATATTATTGATTTTTGTGTGTTTGATGGATCTAGGGTCGAGAACACTCTATCTTTTTTAGAGGAGTATGCACTTCAGTGTCAGAAACTAGCTAAGGAGATCACGTTGAAAGAAGAATCTGTAAAGACACATACTTTACAGCTTAGGAAGAAGGAGGAAGAGTTAATGAAAGCTGTTGAAGAAAGAAAGAAGAAGGTGGAGTTTCTTGATGTTTATGTCACTAAGAGACTAGGTGTGCTACAGGAGAAGGAGAAGGAATTAGATAAGGAGATAAAGAAACAGACTCTAGAGCTAGAGATGAAGGAGGAAGAGTTAGTGAAAGTTATTGAAGAAAGAGAGAACAAGGTGGAGTTACTTGAGGTTTCTGTCACTAAGAGGTTAGGTGTGTTAGAGGAGAAGGAGAAGGAATTTGATTTGAAACAGATTCAGGAAGCAGAAGTGATTAGATTGATACTTGAGAAGCAAAATGAAGAAGTGGTTACTCAACACAAGGATTCAATGATAAAGAAACATGAAGAGGTTCTGGTAGAGCTTAAAGCTGCGAAAGAGGAGGTGTGTTTGATTTCCAAGTCGGTTAATGAGAAGTCTTGTGAGTTAGAAATGACAGTGAAGGAGTTTGAAATGAAACAAGTTTTAGAGACTGAGAGTAGGAGAAAAGAAGCTGAGTTAATGGAAAGAACTCGTAAGAAACTTGAGAGGAGGGAGAATGAGCTTAACGAGGCTATCGAAGAGAGATTAAGTGAGCTCGAGGAGAAGGAAGAAATGTTTGAGGTGAAGAAAAGAGAGGAAACCAGAAAGATTGAAGAGAAGAGCAAGTTACTTGAACTTAAGGAGAAGAAACTTGATGAGAAGGAGAGACAGCTAGCACTGAAGAGGAACGAGATTAAAGAACGATTGGAAAAAGCAATGGCTCGTAAGAGATCTAGGCATGAAGCTGGGACTTCTTCATTGGCACATAAAGATAGAGATTCTGATTCTCTTAATCCCTCTGGAAAAAGGCATAAACCAGTTAGAGAACACAGCCATAATGATGAAGAGAGTGTCCCGGCAGTAAGTGCAAAAACAAGGCATGATCCAGCTTATGAACGTAAAGATAAAGCAAAGACAAGGGAGGTTGAAGAAGTTTTCTACGTAGATTCAGATGATGAAGAGGATCCTGAGCCAATCACATGTCCTGATCCAGACTTTCATCATTTCACAAATACAATGGAGTCTTTCTCTGTGGGTCAAATATGGGCTCTATATGAGCCTCGACATCTTATGCCTCGGTACTATGCTGTAATCAAGAGAATTATGCAACCGGAGCTGAGTTTGCGGGTGGAATGGCTCGAACCAGAACAAGAGACAAGAAACGGAAACACCATTGCTTGTGGGGATTTCACATATGGAGAACCAGACACACAAAGCTACATGGCGTTTTCTCATCAGATGCATTACACCAAACAAGGCAAAACAGTCACAATAAACCCGAGAAAAGGAGAGACATGGGCACTTTTCAGTGATGGTAACAGTCACAAGCAGCATGGATACGAGTTTGTTGAAGTGATTACTGACTTCAACAGTCATCGAGGCATTGGAGTAGCTTATCTAGAGTGTGTGGAAGGATTTGCATCGGTGTATAAACGTGCTGAGCAACAACCTCCTCTCTCCCAAATCTTGATACCAGCTGATGAAATGAATAGGTTTTCTCATAGAGTCCCATCTTTTAAACTGACTGGAGCTGAGAAAGAAAGAGTCCCATCTGGATCATTTGAGCTAGATCCTGCAGCTATTCCTCGAGCTCAAGTTAAAGATAAATAGATTAGGCCATAGTCTTCTAATTCAGCTTTCTCTGCTTTTGGTCCTCTGTTTCCACCATTAACTTTCTCATTAGTTTTCTTTTAAGATTTATATGCATTTAAAAAAAAAAAACGTTTTGGGGTTTAATATGTGTTTTAAAGTTACCAAAATTAATATATAAAATTTATCTAATTAATCTAATATTTTTTACCAAAACAATCTCACAAAATTTACAACACCAAAATAAATCGATAAAGTGCAGATGAATTTAATTCATATACCAAAAATAAAAGAAGAATACAGGAAAAAAAATATCATTACTGCATATAAAATAATAAACACAATTTTTTTAGTTAAATAAAAAAATAGTGTTGGTTGTCAAATTTATTTCTTATAAACTTAATTGACAAAAATAATTTTTTTTTTTGAAAAAACAAAATTTTCTTTTGAAAACCCAGATAATAAAAGCAAGTAGATATGCTTATTATTATCATATCTTTACATGATACATATTAATATGAAATATCACAATATCTTTGATTATGTACTTAATACTAACCAATATATATTCTTTAGTTTTCAATATTTCTTTTATTATATACAATACATATTATAAAATTGAGTAAAGTATCATATTTTTACAATATTCACGCATTTTTTAAAAAAATCAGTTGAACTAAAAATGCATTAAAATCTATTTTTAAAATTTTAAAATATGAAAGTTTCTCTTCCAGAATTTCGATTTCAGTCCCTGATTTTAAAACTTGTTGGTATAAAGTCAACAACTATTTATAAAGGAAAAAGAGAGTACCCAAATTGACTGGGTTTAAAGAAAGAATAAAACTTTCAACGACGATCGGAGAGAATTTGTGAGAGACGAGAATGGCGATTAACTGGCTTCTGGTGTGTCACGGGATGGTGACGTTAATGGTGGTAATCTCTTTCCTTTGTGGTCAATGGCCAATCTTCAAAGGCACACCTTTTCAATGGATTCACTACTTCCTCACTTTCGGCGCCTACGATTACTTCCTGTACTCTTCTTCTTCACTCTCCCTTTTTATTTATTAATCATTTTAGGGTTCTTATGATCGTGATCTTTGGTGGGTTTTTTCGCAGGAGGTTTGTGGGATTTGTGTTTGGTTCCAAGGGTACGGATTTGATTCTGTCTGTGGAGTATTTCTGTTGTGATCGTCCTAATCCCATATTGCAAGTGAGTTTGTTGTGGTCTATGTTAGAGCAGTAGAGTAGAGGAATCTTTAGCTATTGAATCTTTTATTGGTTTCAAGAGTTTGAGTAGGAGATTCGTCTTTTTGTCATTGATGCTTTATGTTAGTGATTACTAATTTGTGGCTACTCTGATTGATGATATAGTTTTGACTTTGATTTGTTCTGAATCACTACATTCTTGTTCTTGGTGTCTATCTAGACTAATCAGCAATTAGGAGATTCGTTTTTTGTGATTTAGAAGATATATAAGAGGAGATACTGTCAGAGGAATCTTTTATTGGTTTATAGAGTTTGGTTATTGAACTAATTGGTGAGTTGGAGATTTGTTTTTCTTGTGACTGATGCTTCATGTTGATACTCTGATTAATAAATATAGTTAGGCTTTGATTTGTTCTGAATCACTACATTCTTGTTCTTGGTTTCGATTTCTAGAGTTGTTTCTTAGACTAATCTCTACATTAGGAGATTCGTTTTTGTGATTTAGAAGATATTAAAGAAGAGATATTGTCAGAGGAAACTAAGTGCTCATTTGTGAATATTTTGAGTTTGATTTTGGATGTCCAGAATCTTCTCATTATCAGATTTCCGTAAAGCAATGTCTATATTGTTTTGCAGGTTGTATATTTAGCCATTATGGGATCAACATACTTTTTTGCTGCGACATCTATCTTCATCTATATACCTGGATATTATATTGGCGATGTTCACAAGTAAGGACTGCTTTTACTTTTCAAATTTCAGGTCTTGAATTTATGTGGATAGTCTTCTTTTATCCTCCTTTAAATCATCATATTTGATTTTGTAGGTACACGAGCTTTCTGGCTGTTATTGTCGGTGTCATACTTTTCTTATTGACAAGCTTTTCTGATCCAGGTACCGTGAACGCCGAAAATGTTTCACGGTACATTTCTGCCTACCCCTATGACAATATTATTTACACTGAGAAAGAATGTTCTACGTGTAAAATCCCAAAGTGAGTGCATCAAGATCCTGTGGTAAACCAAGTAAAGAACATATTTGGTTTATGTTAAAACTTTTAGTTGTTTTCCCATCATTCAGGCCTGCTAGATCCAAACATTGCAGCATCTGCAATCGTTGTGTAGCTCGGTTTGATCATCATTGTGGATGGATGGTTAGTACCTCCCGAGCTCTGTTCCTTCTTTTATCTTTGCAACATTACAGCTCGACTTGTTGTTTGATGTGAGCATTTCTCTACTGGTTTCAGAATAACTGTATAGGTGAAAGGAATACCAGATATTTCATTGCTTTCCTCTTTTGGTGAGCCTTCACTCTCAAATACTGTCTAAGTGTTTCCATTTTTAAGTTTGTTCTTTGAATTTACTTGGATGATTCCATGCTGTGTTGTGTCCTTATCATTTCTTTGTGTTATGTTAAATGATTCTTTAGTGATTTGTAGGCATTTCCTTCTTTGCTTATACGGAACAGTAGCCATCGGGTTTATTCTCGCTGGGCGAGTAAAAGAACTCCGTGTTGTACATATTTTAACAGGTATGCATCAAACACACTCTTATGGTGTTGACAATCATACCTTCCTAATTTGTTATTTTTCGGCAGTGTACTATGGCATAGAAAATTCTTTCCGCGGCTTAGCACCTCGAGTTTTACAGGCGAGTACACTTAAATAACAAAGATGCAGTTGGCTCATGTGTGTAGTTTTAACAATCTCATGTTGTCCATCTTCTTTGAAACAGTGGCTCGTTGGTACATACAACACCCAAATACTCCTGATGGTGTTTCTGGGCATTGTTTCGCTCCTCCTCGCTGGCTTCTTCGCTTACCACGCAAAACTCTGCTTAACCAACACAACAACTAATGAGGTTTTAGCTTTTTTCCGCCTCTTCGAATTTGATCATATTATATCTGTCTCTCCCGCCTAATATGAGTATTGCGGGATTGTTTGTTTTTCCTGATAGACATTTAAGTGGAGAGAGTACATAGGGTTGAAGAAGAGGCTAAATGAAGCAAAGGCGAACGCTGCAGCTCTCAAGGCAGGAATGCCATGTGAACCGAAGAAGCCATTAGCCAGAAGCAAATGTTCAGGTCTTTGTGGAAGATCCTCTACGCATGAAGAAGCAGAGGCCACAGAGGAAGTTATAGAGAAACGGAATCTGTATGATAGAGGAAGTTTACAGAACGTTTCTGAGATTGTTTCCCCTTTATCCTTAAGACTATCTTCTGGTAAACGAAAACCCAAGTTGATGTAGTTAATTCTTTGTATGTGCTTTTGGTAGTTTTAGTGACTGTTTTTTGTTATTTCATTTTTAATGCAACTTGAAAGTTTGACATGTTATTACACTTGTTTATTCCTATACATGATTTGAATTTTTTATCAAAAAAAAAAAAAAGACGATGCAAGCATAATTGTTCTGATTACGGAAATATAATAGATCATACTAAATGCATGCTCATGAGTTAAAGAATATAGAAGATATTTTCAGATGCCCAGAGTTTTCTGATATTTTATTAGCAGATAATTTATAGGGGTTAAAAACAGATAACAGAGTCTACAAACATTGTTCTCTTCAGTTATAAGCCATCACCACAAAAGATTATCTGATACTTTTCTTAGACGATCACCAAGTTTTAAGCTGCCATTAGATTCTACTAATCCGGCATTCCGCATTATCTACACATAATCTCTGATGATAGAAGTCAGGATGCATATTTATGATGGAATTATGCTCAGTCTAAGACAATGGTGCGACCTGGTATAGCTATTGGATCAAGCTCCCAGTATCCTCCTTGCCTTGTTGTCCTATTCTGGTGTTTGACAGCCGGAATCCGATGAGAAAATCTACTCATTTCCTCCTTTGGAATGTCTATTAAACCCACATCCAATCCTTGTTTCCTCTGGATTATGTATATAGAACCAAATCCTTTGGCAGTCAAAACCACCACCTTTGCAACCTCCCTGTCGGGACAGTAATCCTCCACCACTTCTACAATGTCATGCTCTTGTTCGGTGCTATCACAGTTCTTATACAGAGCCCAGATCTCTCCTTTCCTTGGATAGACTTTGACTATGTCCCTCTTCTTACTGGGAACAGGTTTGACCTGATGTGAGAAGCAGTCCAGAGGAAGGATTTTGCCCTTTCCGGTTTCCAACTTAAATTCCCCACAGGACACAGGGCGTGTTACAGGTTCTGTAGATGGCGGAAACAGCTTCATATGAGCCACGTGTAACACAAATTCAGGCTCGGTTTCGATACTCTTGATCTTCACATACTCCGAGGGAATATACTTGACATTGGCATAAATAGCCCATATCTGACTAACTTGAAATTTGCCTTCAGATCTCTGGTTTTTGAAGTCAAAGGCATTTCTTCGCGGTGTTTTACAATTTGATGACCCAGGAGTTGTCTTAGTGGACTTACTAGTAGAACCATCCAACTGAGTTGGCAAATCATTCTGCCTGGACAGAGATAGTAATTTACCGTTGCGTGCTTGTTTCTTCGAGCTTTCTTCTACCAGACTCTCAGCCTGTAGCTGTATGCCATTGGGCGACTTTCTGAATCCCAAAGAATCTGGCATGAGACCCTTGTCAGGTTTACTAGGCGTAGTCATCTTATCGCCATGTTTAGTAATTTTCTTCTCATCTCTTTGTTGGCTTGTAGATGTATGAAGACGAGGAGATTTTCGCAGTTTGAAGGCATCTACATTCTCACCACTCTTTCTGGACTCATTCAGTGTGTTCTTTTCATTAACTTGACAAGAAGAAAAATCATTTGTTCTGCTAGTTCCG
Organism: Aurinia saxatilis; assembly: GCA_900406295.1. Lineage (NCBI taxonomy): Eukaryota > Viridiplantae > Streptophyta > Magnoliopsida > Brassicales > Brassicaceae > Aurinia > Aurinia saxatilis. The sequence goes on along the minus strand of OVAP01000006.1, from coordinate 71,465 downwards.
CCTTTGACTTCACCAAGCAACACGGATCTTGAACAAACCTTATCATTATTACTGCACGCGCCATCATCATCATCAGATTTTCGACGTTTCCTTGAGGATGTAATGATCTCTGGAACAGGCTCGGCGTTCACTTCAGCCTTGGGAGCTTCAGGATAAGGGCCATCAGCTTTTCCTTTCAGGGTTTCACTATTCATCCCCATATCAACCTGAAATATATATTTTGGTAATGCCTCAGGGTCCAGTTCGTATGAGTGGGCTGGAACACGTTCGTTCTCCTCTCCGGTCATTTTGACAGCTGGAACTCTGTGAGAAAATCTAAGCATCTCTGCTACAGGAAACTGAATCTGCCAAACTTTATTCTGCGCCTCCCGGTGAAATAGGGAGACAAACCCTTTAATTTTTCCCAAATAGGCTACTCCAATACCATACTTACCATGAAAATCGTTTACAATTTCCACAAAGTCATACTTATATGGTAATTTGTGTTTTTCTAGACTGGTGTTCCATTCCTCATTCCAATCTTGGAAAAGAGCCCAAATTTCTCCTTTCTTTGGATATATAGTAACATTCCTGTCACGTATAACATGAAGCATCTGACCTGAAAAGATTGAGAGGTCCTCAACTTCCTTTGTTTCTCCATTTTTGAACATTCCACAAGCAGCGGGAATACTTTCATCATTCTCTTCCCGAACAGGCTCAAGGGTGGTAATCCGCAGCTTGAACTCAGCAGTCAATACTTTCTCTACCAGAACATATCTCCGTGGCATACCATCTCTAGACTCAAAGGTAGACCACAACTGACCCACAGAAAATTTTTCTCTTGTCCGTTCATCACCAAACTTATTAAACTCTGGATCAGGTATATCCGCCATATTACGATTTCCATTAGCTTTGTATCCAATTTCAACTTTATCTATCTTACTCGAAAAAGAGGCATCTTGTTCATTACCATCACAGCCTTCACTCACTTTGTTATTGGCTGACAAGATGGCATTGTTTCTAGAATTCCCACTTTTCTTGGCTTTTCCTTTATAAGCATGTAAAGAAGCTCGAGTAACATCAAAGCCAGCACGTTCAGGTGACTTGTTGTCCTCACCCGTTTGCTTTGTATTAGAATTAGAGCCAAATTTACAACCTGACCTTGTCTTTTTTGGTGGAGGGCTTACAAAATCACTATCACCTTCCCTCACTGTGTGAGGAACCTGTGGCCTTTTCCTTGAGGACTTCCTCCTATTAGAGTCATTTGTATCCGTTTTAGCCCCAGCAACATCAGAGCCATCAACCTCAAAACTCCTCGTGGATTCCTTAACACCTTTTCTTCTCTTATTGGCTGCCTGATTCTTCTTTGAATCTGATAGATCAGGTATTGATTTAGCTGCACCAGTCTCTGGTTCTTTAACTTCAGGTTGCGGGTTCAGCGCGTCAGCTTTGGGTATTTCAGCAGGATTATCCGTACATGTCTCACCTTTCTGGGGGTTTCCTCCTTCAACTTTACCCTCATCTTTCTTGGGTTTTATGTCACCAGCACCATTTTTCTGATTTTCTTGATTTTCCTTGTTGAGATTCCCTCTGACTGTCCCATTCTGATCCATCTCAGCTGCTGAACTTCCTGATTCTGCTCCTGTACAAGCATCCTGCCAGAAGGGTTCTGTCTTAACAGCAGTTGAACTACTAGAAGGCACTCCATCACCAACGCTGTTGCTGGCGATGTAAGGTCTCCTGCAACTGGAACAGATCATAACCGTGTTCATATATTCTCTCAAGTATTTAACCCTTTGACCACAGTGCTCGCAACATGTCCAAAACATGTACGCACTTGCAACATTCTCCACTGCTTTGTTTGCAGCTGCAGAGTGGCGACCAGACCTTGCAGCTGACTGCCTGTTAGCAACCAACAAATGAGACCTGTATCTGACATCATACTGCAAACGTTTTACCCGATCAGAGAGACATCTGTTTGCTTCCCCAATCAACTTGAAAGCAGCCTCCGCACCAGCAAATTTGTTCTTGTCTGGATGGAGAAGCAGGGCGAGCTTTCTGTATTGCTTCTTGATCGTAGCGGCGTCATCATATTGCTGAACCTGAAGGATAGCATACCAGTTATCAAGCCCACATAATTTCTTATCCGCAGAAGAATGCACATCGCATATGGCTATCATGTGTTGTATGTTATCAAGACTAGGGAAGAGCCTTTGCGCCTTGATAGCAAATTTATGAGCTCCATCAAAATCACCATCTTTCAGCTTTTTCTCTGCTAATATTTTCGCCCTTTCCGCCTCATCTTTGTTGCACTCCATTGTAACAATAAACCTCTTAAATCAAACCTCCCCAATCAGCTAACCAAATAACTCAGAGTCCCTGCATATACAAAAACGCTGACATTGTTACAACCTACGAGTTCCTGATCCTAATCCATCACTCCAATTACTTCTACTTGCGTACTTACCATTTCCGTGACAAGAACTGTAAGATCAGTGAACAATGCACACATCCTTCATCACATAAACAAGTCCTGCAAATCCAAAAACAAAAATCGAAATCAAACTTCATACTAACAAACTCACTTAACAAAATAGCTCAGAACTAAAACCTAAGAAAAAAATCGAAATCGTACGGACGATCGGACTACCCAGAAACACAGCAAATCTCAAAATTCGTATTATCTAAAACCACTAGATCGAAATCGACGGCTAAGATGAAGTGTAAAATGCATGTGAAAGTTCCGATCAAAACGAGGTAAAGCAAAATGGGAGAGAACAGTAACCATGCGAAGATGGAGAAAACAAAACCCTACGATAATTTGGGGAAAAGTTCCTTCAACATACCTAGAAGAAGAAGCTCGAGAGTGGATGACGAGAGAAAAACGAAAGCGAAAATTTGAAACGATAATGAAATTGAAAAACCCTAAACTTTTGAAATGGATTCAGTCCAAAAATGAAAATGTTAAGAGGGAAATGGAAAAATATTAAAGGAGGGAACAAATAATTTTGTTTTTTTATTATAAACTTTTTCCCATAGCTTTTAGAGGTCATAGCATAGACCTTGAATAAATATCTACTGTCTAATCATTAAAAATATCCCGCCTTTAAATATTTTCATTGGCTTTTAATGTGTTTATGAAATCTCAATCATATGATTAACCAATCACTTTTTCCATCGTTAATATAATTTTTTTATATAAAATTCATTTTTTCCATGGTGAATTTGTTGAATAATCAAATATATATATTAAAAAAAAACCTAAATCCAATGGATAAGATGTTACTATCTATCAAATTTTTTTCTTTTTTAATGTCTTTTGTGTGGTTATTCACCGAAAAACCAACATCCTAATCATTAAATTTACGGTTTTTGATTATTCAACAAATTCACCCAAAATTTATCGCGATTTTTTTAGTTTCACATGTTAAACATTGATGATATATACTTAAGTCAAATAAATGCATATTTACATCATGAAAACTGACGATATGTGACCATAACATTAGGACCTACAATGTAATAGTTTCTACTACTTAGCCTTAAAGACCATAACATTAGGACCTACAATGGCCTCATAGAGGCAAGTACGATATGATTAATATTACACACTAACAGTCATACAGCTACTGTTACTCTTCCTACTTAGAAGCTCACTTAATTAGTATTTCTTCCTCGTTTAACTCTAAGCATTTCTTCCTTTGGCTCTCCTGTGGTATGTGTGGATGATCGGAGGATGCTTAGACTCATATCCTTCATTGATGGCCTCGACATCAGATGGCCTTACAACTTCGACTGGTGAAGTTAAACCTGAAACTCCAGTGATAAACATTACATGTCTTTAAATAAAAGCACACAAATGTTTTGTTATTGATCAAAATGAAGAAGGGAGACAGAGAAGAAAGCTTTACCAAGATTCTTCTCCTCCTCTGCACCGCTATGCTTCACAAGCACAGTTTTCGTCTGTCCTAACTGTTTCTTCTTTTTCAACTCGGCTTCTCCTTGAATGTTCTTTGACGAATCCACTTGTTTCGTTTTACAAATATCGACCAATTTCTTTAGCTGAATGAGTTTCTTTACGCATGATTTGACTTCACTTTTAACCAATTCAAGTTCCTTTCCTTTCTCCTCAATGTCCTTCCTTAACCCGTCAGCTTTCACCTTCATGTCGGCTTCTGTCTTCTCTGCTTCAAAAAATTTACCCATCTTTTCAAGCTCCAAGCTCAAAATCTGCAGCTCTTTTTTCTTCGACTCCACTTCCCGAGAAGTCTTCTCAAGTTGCTTGTTAGATTCTCCAATTGTGACAAGGATTGATCCTAAATCTTTCGTCTTTCTAGCTGTTTCTTCTTCCACTTCTTCCTTGCGTTCTTGCACCTCGCGAGTCTCATTGGAAAACCTCTCAAGCTCAGCCTTAACCTGTCCTAACTGTTCATCCTTTAACTCAAGCTCTCTCTCAACTTTTTTCAGTGAGTCCATCTTCACAATCAATTCCCGAGAAGTCTTCTCATGCTGAATATCGACGAATTTCTTTAGCTGAATGAGTTTCTGTAGGCATGATTTGACTTCGCTTTTCACCAATTCAAGTTCCTTTCCTTTCTCCTCAATGTCCTTCCTTAACCCGTCAGCTTTCGCCTTCATTTCAGCTTCTGTCTTCTCTGCTTCAAAAAATGTACCCATCTTTTCAAGCTCCAAGCTCAAAGTCTGTAGCTCTTTTTTGTTCAACTCCACTTCCTGATAAGTCTTCTCAAGTTGCTTGTCAGATTCTCCAATTTTGACAAGAATCAATCCCAAATCTTTCGTCTTTCTAGCTGTTTCGTCTTCCACTTCTTTCTTGCGTTCTTGAACCTTACGAGTCTCATTGGAACACCTCCCAAGCTCAGCCTTAACCTGTCCTAACTGTTCATCCTTTAACTCAAGCTCCCTCTGAACTTTTTTCAGTGAGTGCATCTTCACAATCAATTCATGATCCTTTAATTTTAGTTTTTGAGTAGACTCTTCCACCAATTTCTTCATTTCACCAGCTTTAATCTTTTCTGCCTCAAAACATTTACCCCTCTTTTCGAGATCTGAGCTCAAAATCTGCAGCTCCTTTTTCTTCAACTCCAATTCTCTAGACGTCTTCTCAAGTTGAATGTCAGATTCACCTATCCTGAGAAGAACCAATCCCAAATCTTTCGTCTTTCTAGCTATTTCTTCTTCCACTCCCCTCTTATGTTCTTGAACCTCACGAGCCTCGTTGAAACACCTCTCAAGATCAGCCTTAGCCTGTCCTAACGCTTTACCCTTCAAATCAAGCTCTTCCAGCGTCACAGTCAGTACACTCTTCTTTAAACTAAGTTCTTGGGTACACTCTTTCACCAATTTCGTCAAATCACCAGCTTTAGCCTTCTCTGCTTCAAAAAGTTTACTCCTTTCATCAAATTCTGAGCTCAAAAGCAGCAGCTCTTTTTCCTTTGACTCTAGCTCTCGAGATCTCTTCTCGATATTGGCTTCGTCCATCTCGTTGTTTTTGAGTAATGCCTTTAATTGACTGGCGTAGACAATTATATCAGACGCATCAGCTTTAGCTTTCTCCATTGATGTAATGAAACTTAATCTCTCCAGCTCAAACTCATCATCAACCACAGAATTCTCCATTCTCAAACCTTCAAATCAAATCCATGGGAAAATAGTATGAAATCACAAAATCGATGTAGTTTAACTCAATTCCTAGCATAAGCTAACAACATGCATTAGCAGAACACACAAAATAAAGTACTGAAAAACAAAATTATCAGGGCCAAACACACAAAATCCATCACACAGACCATAAAAGAAAGCAATTTTTCCTTTCAAGCTCCAAAAAAAACCCCCTAGAACAGTACCTTATTGTAAATGTCACAGCTTTGTTCAGGAGGAGAAAAAGAGAGAGCAAGTGATGTTTGAAACGGAGACGAAGAGTACTTGAGAAAATTTTGTTTGAGGGTTCCGTACAATACAAGCGTTGGATTTAAGCTAGGGTTTTTGCTTTTGGTCTTATCTTTCTTTTGCCTGCTCTGCCATTGAAGAAAGCTCTCTGACACTGAAGAGTGTGTATGCCGTTGTGACTGAGAATGGGGAATTTAATGGGCTTTATAGAGTGAGATCCATTGGGCTTTTTTAGTATTTAAGGATTTATTCATACGCTTTCTTTTGTTTTTTCACGGCAATGTCATTTAACTGTAGACTTGATTTGAATGGTTTAGTTAACCAATGGTGCACCTTATATTAGCCAATATAAGTTTTCTTGTTTAGAGTAGCGGCCTTAATCATTTCTCTGTCATAACATGAGCGCATAATAAAGCAGAGAAACTGAGCCTAAAACCTACCATATAGAGGCATTAAGATTTATTATTGCTTGATTGCTTCATGTGTCACAGAGCAACAAAACCTCATAATAAACCAGAGAAACTGAGCCTAAAACCTACCATAACCATGACCTACTTACAAGCTTACTTTGGTTCCTACTAGCCATAAAGACATATAGAGGCATTAGGATTTATCATTTGCTTGATTGGTTCATGTAAGGTTTAACCTCAGATTTAGGAACCCGAAGATTCACTTGACTGCTGAGCATAAGCCAGATCAGGAGAATGAGTTTGTGGGCTGGATGAAGAGGTGAGATGTGTCACAGTCTCACAGAGCAACGAACTAGAGGGGTTGAGTTTTCTCTTTGAACCATGAGCTTGGCCATGAGGTCCCCTGGGAGATCAATTTTGAGCTCATAATCTGCTACAACCTCAAGTATAGCTCTCAATCTTCCAGCATCTTCTTCTTTAGCCTAAGAAATGAACCAAACATAGATTGGTTATCCTTAACTCAGAAACTAATCAATAAATTACATGAGATGGAAAACAGTGTTATACCTGGGAGAATCCAGTTGGTCTCTTTTCCAAGACAGACCGTCTTAAATTGGTGATTTCTTTCATAATGAGATTTGAGGGTGAGAAGTTTTTAGTAAGCTTAAAGTGACATATAAACCGGACTGCAGGAATATATTGGCTTTGCTTGATGAGCTCATTAGCAATCTCTGCAAAAAATAAACGAATTACTAGTCTTTTTATGTATCAGAAAGAATTTTTAAAAAGTGCACTTTTGTAGATATGATGCATTGATGCCTACAAAACTAACCTGTGATCATCTCAGGCTTGAGACCAAGAGAGGTAAAGAGCGTTGAAGCCTGTTTGTATTGAGCAATTGACGAAGCAAGAAGGACAGTTTCTTCTTGATTGATCAATTTCTTTAATCCATATGCCACGATGAACTGAAGAAAGGCCAAGGCCTCGAGAGACGATTTTGGACCTTCGGTTGTTATCTTCTCTTTCCATAGAATCGCCACTTCTGTGGCCTTGAGCTGAAGTTGAGACTGCTCCCGTCCTTGGAATTTGGCAAACTCATCAAAAAGAAGAACCAAAATCTCCACGACTGAGTCCTCTAAACCCGAATCTTTGCTCATCACTTCCTGCACTAGATCCAGAACAAGTTCTGCTGGATTAGGTGAAGCTCTAAGAGCAATGGAGATTTCAGAGTGCAAAAAAGACGCTGAGCTTTCATGATGCATGAGAGCTAGTTCATTAACCAAATCAGCTTCTGCTGCCTTTTGTTGGCTGTTGTCAATGATAGGTGCCTCAGATGGTTGCTGCTTTCGCATGTCACAAAGCTTTTTTGTTTCTCCCTCAATAAGCTTTAGGACTTCTTCCAATTCTTTGGATTTCAAGTCAAGCTGTTCACTAGAGATCGTTATCAGATTTTTCAATACTTGGAGCCTCTTTTCTTTCGCTTCAAGGTCGAATTTGAAGCTCTTGCTTGATTCTGCAACACATTCCAACTCCATATCGCTAGTAATTAGCTCCGCTGACCGTGTCTCAAGCATTTTCTGTTGAGACTCTAGCATCTCATTCACAACCACAAGCTGCTTTCCAGATTCTTGAATTCTGGAAAGAATCACTTCCAAAATGTTCTCCCTTCTTTGTGTCACCTCTTCCACTTCTCTGTTAAACTGAATGAGATTCTTTTCTGCTGACTCTATCAGATTTTTAAGCCGATCTAGTTCCTTTTCTTTACCTTTAACCTCCTCCCTCAACCTTTCAGATTTTGCACTCAAATCACTTCCCACAGATTCTGCTGCTTTAACCCCTTTAGCTGTTTCTTCCATTAGTCTCTTAAGCTCAAAGAGTGTCTTTCCCCCAGACGCTATCCGATTCTGAAGCTGATTTAGTTCCTTTTTTTTTCTTCCACATCCTGCCTAAATCTTTGAGATCTTGCATTTAACTCACTTGCTTCAGTCTCTGCTGCTTTAATCCCTTTAGCACCTTCTTCCATTTCAGAGGACATTCTATCAATAGCCTGTGAAATTTCCTTATGTTTCTCCACTTTAGAGAGAAGCGTTTCCGAAATTTCCTGGATGGTCAGCTTCACAAAATCAAGCTTATTATTCATGACACCAAGCTCCCTGGTTTTTTCCTCAACCAGCTTTTGAATTTCCTCCAATTCTTTGGTCTTCATGTCAATTGCTTGATCACAAACTGTTATCTGGTTGTTTAGTAACTTTACCTTCTGTTCTTTCAGCTCATGGTCAGAATTAGAAAGCTTGATTGATTCTCTCACACTTTCCAACTCTTTCTCTTTTGAAACTAGCTCCGATGACACTGCCCCAACTTGTCTCCGTTTTGACTCTAGTTGCTCATCGACCGTCACAAACTGCTTTGCAGATGCTTTAGCACTTTCTTCCATTTCTCTATTAACCTGAATGAGATTATTTTCTGCTGACTCTATCTGATTTTTAAGCCGATCTAATTCCTTCTCTTTACCCTCAACCTCCTGCTTAAACTTTTCAGATCTTACACTCATATCACTTGCTTCAGACTTAGCTGATGTAATCTCTCTCTTAAGCTGAATGAGTTTCTTTTCCTCCAACTCTACCTGCTTCTTAAGAACATTTAGTTCCGTTTCTTTGGCTTGAACCTCCAGCCTAAACATTTCAGTTCTTGCATTCCAGTCACTTGCTTCAGTCTCAGCTGCTTTAAACTGCTTGTTAGATTCTTTAATCTTGTCGAGAACCAGTGCCAACTCGTTCTTCCTCTTATCTATTTCTCCTTCAAATTCTTTCTTACAATCATCAGCCTTACGAGCGTCACTACAACGCCTCCCAAGCTCAGCCATGACATTTTTCAGCTGTTTCTCTTTTAACTCAATCTCTCTCTGAGTCCTTTTCAACGAGTCCAGTTTAACAGTCAGCTCATTCTTCTTTGATTTCAGCTCCTCAGTACATTCTTCCACCAATCTCTTCAAGTCACCAGCTTCAGCCTTTTCCTTTTCGAAAATTTGACACCTTTTCTTAAGATCTAAGCTCAAACTTTGCAGCTCCTTTTCCTTAACCTCTAGTTCCTGAGACCTCTTCTTAACATTGTCTTCAACAAGCTTGTCATGATTAGCCTTTTCCTTTTCCAAAATTTGACACCTTTCCTCAAGATCTAAGCTCAAACTTTGTAGCTCCTTTTCCTTAACCTCTAGTTCCTGAGACTTCTTCATAACATTGGCTTCAGCAATCTCATTATTTTTAATCAAGGCCTTCACTTGATGGGTGTAGGCCAATATTCCAGAGGCTTTCTCCATTAATTTGCTAGTGAGTTCTTCACTACCAATAGTCTCCATTGTGAAGAGCTCTCAACGTCAATAATCTGCAAAACCTGCTACAAGAGAAAAAACAAACAAAAACCCAGAAAATCAAATCAGCAGGAAAGTAAAAAATCTTAGATTTAAGCCACATTGTTACAAAATGGACCACACAACTCAAAAACCTTTTTGAGGTACAGAGAGAAGGAACAGAGGAAAATCATGGCAAATGTGGAAAGAACAAAAAACCCAAAATTTCGAGTGGTAACCACAAGCTAGTCTCTTTGTGATAACAGAATCTGACTTTTAAACATCACAGAAACACATAAAGTCTAAGAAATTAAAGAACTTTTGTTCTTTCAAGTTCCAGAAATGGCAACAAACAAACAAAAAACCCCTAGAACAGGCAAAGAAATTTGCTTACTTTAAGTGTCTAAGCTGTTCTGCAACTCAATTTCAAAGAAGAGCAAGCGAAGTCTGAAAAAGGAAATAAGATTTTATCGTTTTTAGGGTTCTGGTTCCGTACAATACAAGCGTTGGATTCACTTTTGCTCCATCTTCTTTCATTCCACTGAAGCTCACTGAGTCTCTGTGTCCGTTGTGGTAGATAATGGGAATTACTTAAATGGGCTTTATAGAAACGTAAAGATCCATTGGGCCAATATTTATTTATTTATTTATTTTTTTAATAAAATGTTAAATTTTTATTCAAAAGTGACCATTTTAGTTACACCAAAGTGCATTGTCATGACTTTGCAGTCTTAATTACAAACCAAAGTGAATGCTTGACATAAACTAAAGCTTCAAAAAAGAACAAGAAATATTTATTGATTTTTTTTTTCTTTTTTCTAACAAATCAAAGTATGCTACATGAGTGTTTGGCAAATATGATTTTGCATCAACCAAGTGAAGCGTGGGCATAAAAGTTCTGTAATCACTTTATCCATCAAGCTACCATAAACAACATTGACATAATAAGTCTCTTACTCTACAGATGACAACAGAATGGTTTCATCTAGCAAGTGTAATACTAAAAACTACTACATATCAAAATTTAACGTCCCATGCATATTGTGATGGTAAGGCAAAATGATACAACTAACCTAAACCGCTCATCCATATGAACTAAATACTATATTGTCTTACTTGTTACACATGAGCAAACATAAGATTATCATTGGGCTTTTTACAAAGACTAAGATCCATTGGGCTTTCCAGTAATATAAAGATTTAAGTCGCATACTTTTTAACTAATCCACAATTATAAAATCTTAGACTTCTAAACCGAGACATTAGGATTTATCATTTGCTTGATTGGTTCATGTAAGGCTTAACCTCACATTTAGGAACCCGAAGATTCACACTTGACTGCTGAGCAGAAGCCAAGTCAGGAGCATAAGCTTGTGGACTTGATGAAGAAGTGAGATGTGTCACAGAGCAATGAACTAGAGGGGTTGACTTCTCTCTTTGAACCATGAGCTTGGCCACGAGGTCCCCTGGGAGTTTAATTTTGAGGTCCTCATAATCTGCTACAACCTCAAGTATAGCTCTCAGTTTTCCAGCATCTTTGTCTTTAGCCTAAGAAATGAACCAAACATGGATTGGTTATCCTTAATTCAGTAACTAATCAATAAAATTACATGATCAGGTGAGTGGAAAAAAGTGTTATACCTGGGGGCATCCAGTTGGTCTCTTTTCTAATACAGACCGTCTTAAGTTGCTGATCTCTTTCTTCAGGATACGTGAGGCTGGGAAGTGTTCAGTAAGCTTAAAGTGACATATAAACCGGACAGCAGGAATGTATTGGCTTTTCTTGATGAGCTCAAAAACAATCTCTGCAAAAGATAATGAATTACTTAGTCTTTTTTATGTATCAGAAACAATTGTGTTTTTTGTAGATATGATGGCTATAGAACTAACCTGGGATCATCTTAGTTGTGAGACCAAGAGAATTAAAGAGTGTTGAGGCCTGTTTGTACTGAGCAATTGACGAAGCAAGATGGACAGTTTCTTCTTGGTTGATCATTTTCTTTAACCCAAATGCCACAATGAACTGAATAAAGGCCAAGGCCTCAAGAGAAGATTTTGGAGCACTGATTGTTATCTTCCCTTTCCATATAGCTGCCACTTCTGTGGCCTTGAGCTGAAGTTGAGAACGGTCTGGTCTTTGGATATCAGCGAGCTGGTCCGAATGTTGAATTTTGACGAGCTCATCAAATACAAGAACCAAAATCTCCACAGCTGAGTCCTCTAAACCTGATCCTTTGCTAATCGTATCATGCACTACATCCAGAACAATTTCTGCTGGATTAGGTGAAGCTCTAAGAGCACTAGAGATATCTTGCACAAGAGACGCCGAGCTTTCATGATGCGCGAGAGGATCTTCATCAACCAGTTCAGCTTCTGCTGCATTTTGTTGGCTGGTGTCAATGATAGGTGCTACAGATGGTTGCTGCTTTCGCATCTCCCCAAGTTTTTTTGTTTCTCCCTCAATCAGCTTTAGGACTTCTTCCAATTCTTTGGATTTCAAGTCAAGCTTTTCACTAGAGATCGTTATCAGATTTTCCAATACTTGGAGCCTCTTTTCTTTCGCTTCAAGGTCGAATTTGAAGCTCTTGCTTGATTCTGCAACACATTCCAACTCCATATCTCTAGACATTAGCTCTGCTGACCGTGTCTCAAGCAGTTTCTGTTGAGACTCTAGTATCTCATTCACAGCCACAAGCTGCTTGCCAGATTCTTGAATTTTGAAAAGAATCACTTCCAAAACTTTCTTCTTTCTATGTGCCACCTCTTCCACTTCTCTATTAACCTGAATGAGATTCTTTTCTGCTGACTCTATCAGATTTTTAAGCCGATCTAGTTCCTTTTCTTTACCTTTAACCCCCTGCCTCAAACTTTCAGATTTCACACTCAGATCACTTTCCACAGACTCTGCTGCTTTAATCCCTTTAGCACTTTCTTCCATTTGTCTCTTAAGCTGAAAGTGTGTCTTTTCCCCAGACTCTATCCGATTCTGAAGCCGATCTAGTTCTTTCTCTTTAACTATAACCTCCTGCCTCAACCTTTCAGATTTTACACTCAAATCACTTTCCACAGATTCTGCTGCTTTAACCCCTTTAGCTGTTTCTTCCATTAGTCTCTTAAGCTCAAAGAGTGTCTTTTCCCCAGACTCTATCCGATTCTGAAGCTGATTTAGTTCCTCTTTTTTTTCTTCCACATCCTGCCTAAATCTTTGAGATCTTGCATTTAACTCACTTGCTTCAGTCTCTGCTGCTTTAATCCCTTTAGCACCTTCTTCCATTTCAGAGGACATTCTATCAATAGCCTGTGAAATCTCCTTATGTTTCTCTACTTCAGTGAGAATATTTTCCGAAACTTCCTGGATGGCCAGCTTCACAAAATCAAGCTTATTATTCATGACACCAAGCTCCCTGTTTTTTTCCTCAACCAGCTTTTGAATTTCCTCCAACTCTTTGGTCGTCATGTCAATCGCTTGAACACAAACTGTTATCTGGTTGTTTAGTAACTTTACCTTCTGTTCTTTCAGCTCATGGTCAGAATTAGAAAGCTTGATTGATTCTCTCACACTTTCCAACTCTTTCTCTTTAGTAACTAGCTCCAATGACACTATCTCAACCTGTCTCCGTTTTGACTCTAGTTGCTCATCGACCGTCACAAACTGCTTTCCAGATGCTTTAATCTGATCAAGAATCTGAGCCAACTCTGTCTTTCTTTGATCTATTTCTCCTTCTATCTCCCTCTTACGATCGTCAAACATATGAACCTCATTACAACGCCTCTGAAGATCAGCCATAATCTGTCCCAAACTTGTCTCTCTGGACTCAAGCTCTCTCTGAGTCCTTGACAACGAGTCCAGCTTAGCAGTCAGCTCATTCTCCTTTGATTTCAGCTCTTCCGAGCAATCTTCCACCAACTTCTTCAAATCTCCAGCTTCAGCCTTTTCCTTTTCGAAAATCTGACACCTTTTCTCAAGGTCTAAGCTCAAACTTTGCAGCTCCTTTTCCTTAACCTCTAGTTCACGAGACTTCTTCTCAACACTGGCCTCAGCAATCTCGTTATCTTTGAGTGAAGCCTTCAATTGACTAGTGTAGATCAATAATCTAGAGGCACCAACTCTGCCTTTCTCCATTAATCTGTCTATGCGCTTTTCACAACCAATATCCTCTTCCATCGTAAACAGCAATTTCACAATCACAAAGACGAAGAGACTCTCTGAAACTTCTTCAAACCTGCTTCAAAAAAACAAACAAACACACACACAAAAAGATGAGATTTTGAGCAGAAACACAAAAACCCTAGATGCAGAAAAAAAATTAACTTAGTTTTAAGCACAAAAGTCTGCAAAAACTCACACATTGTTACAAAATCGACCACAGAAATAATAAAAATGAAAGCTTTTTCACTTTTAGTTCCAGAGAGAACGAACAGAGGAAAAACCCTAGCTTAAAGTAATGAAAAATCCTTTATTTTATGAACAAAAAGAAGCTATAAACGAAGTAATATCTGAAACTAAGTCATTTAAGAGACGATCGGAAGAACAACACTGAAAAACCCTAAATCCAAACAAAAAATGAGTCTAAAAATTACAGAGAGAAACGGCGAGAAAACGAGTGACGGAAGGGAGAAGAAAATGGTGGTAGAGAGTAATCAAGTGTTAACCTTTGACCTAAGAAGAATCTGAGTTTGTTCTGAGAGCAGAAGGAAGAAGACGAAGTGAGATAAAATGGAGGGAGAATGTTACTAATTAAGGCAAAAGATTATTTTTTCCATCAGAGAGCTTGGTAATGCTAAGGACCGTTGGATTGCGAAAATCTCAACCGTTGGATTAAGATGACGTCGACTGTACTAAAAGTTGGTCTGTAGTATTTACCGTTGTTATTGACTGATTGAGACGAAGAAGATTGCTATATGGGCTTATTGGGCTTCCATCTAAACAAGAGTTGTTCAATTGATCATATGATGATATGATTAAGACCTACTACCATAACCATGATCACAAGCTAATATACATACACCCTTCTCATAAAGTCATATGGAGCCATTAGGATTTGGTTTTTAACTTTCAACTCAAAAATCAAAGCACGTTTGTACACATATGCTAAACATCCAAAAAACTATACTCATTTATATAAATTAACTGATTTTAGTTTGACTTCATTGTTGTTTAAACGATGATGTGCATCAAATGAATGAAAGCCTTGTTTTTTTAACTCAGCTTATGGTCAAGATTCACACTTGACTGCTGAGCAGAAGCCAGATCAGGATAGATGAGATGTGTCACACAGCAACGAACTAGAGGGATTGAGCTTTCTCTTTGAACCATGAGCTTGGCCACGAGGTCCCCTGGGAGATCAATTTTGAGCTCATAATCTGCTACAACCTCGAGTATAGCTCTCAATGTTCCAGCCTCTTTGTCTTTAGCCTAAGAAAAGTAGCAAACATCGATTGATTAGAGTTGAACCAGTAACTAATCAACCAACAACAAAAACAGGTGAGTGAACAAAAATGTTAAACCTGGGAGGATCCAGTTGGTCTCTTTTCCAAGACAGACCGTCTTAAATTGGTGATCTCTTCCATTAAGAGGTGTGAGGGTGGGAAGTTAGTAAGCTTAAAGTGACATATAAACCGGACTGCAGGAATATATTGGCTTTGCTTGATGAGCTCATTAACAATCTCTGCAAAACATAATGAATTACAGTTAATTCATAGGTCATTTTATGTATTACAAAGATATAGTTAGGAAGTGTGCTTTTGTATATATGATGTCTACAAAACTAACCTGGGATCATCTCAGGCTTGAGACCAAGAGAGTTAAAGAGTGTTGGAGCCTGTTTGTACTGAGCAATTGATGAAGCAAATAGGACAATTTCTTCTCGATTGATCAATTCCTTTAATCCATATGCCGCAATGAACATAAGAAAGGCGAAGGCCCCGAGAGACGATTTTGGAGCTTCGATTGTTATCTTCCCTTTCCATAGAGTTGCCACTTCTGTGGCCCTGAGCTGCAACTGAGACTTCTCTGGTCGTTGAATTTTGGCGAGCTCATCAAGCAGAAGAACCAAAATCTCCATGACCGAATCCTCTGAACTCAATCCTTCTTGAATTTGTTCCTGCACTAGATCCAGAACAAATCCTGCTGGATTAGGTGAAGCTCTAAGTGCAGTGGAGACTTCATCAGGCAAAAGAGACTCTGAGCTTTCATAATGCATGAGAGGATCTTCATCGACGGGTTCAGCTTCTGCTGCATTTTGTTGGCTGGTGTCATAGCTAGGTGCTGCAGGTGGCTGCTGCTGTAGCATGTCACAAAGTTTCTTTGTTTGTTCTTCAATCAGCTTTTGAACTTCTCCCAATTCTTTGTATTTCAACTCGAGCTGTTCACTAGAGATCCTTATCAGATTGTCTAATTCTTGGACCCTCCTTTCTTTCACTTCAAGGTCGACTTTGAGGCGCTTGCTTGATTCTGTAACAGATTCCAACTCCATGTCTTTAGAAACTAGCTCCATTGACTGTGTATCAAGCAATTTTTGTTGAGACTTAAGTTTCTCATCCACATCCGCAAGTTGCCTATCAGATACTTTAATTTGGGAAAGAATCAGTGCCAAAACTTTCTTATTTCTATCATTCTCCTTTTCGATTTCTTTCTTAAGCTGAGTGAGTTTCGTTTCCTCTGACCACCTGTGATTCTTAAGCAGATGTAGTTCCTTCTCTTTACCTTTAACCTCCTGCCTAAACCTTTCAGATTTTGAATTTAGATCGCTTGCTTCAGACTCCGCCGCTTTAATATCTTCAGCAGTTTCTTCCATTTCTCTCTGAAGCTGAACTAGTTTCCTTTCCCCAGACTCTATCTGATTCTTATACAAATCTAGTTTCTTTTCGTTTTCTTTAACCTCCTGCCTAAATAGTTGAGATCTTGCATGTAACTCGCTTGCTTTAGTCTCTGCCGCTTTAATATCTTTAGTCTTTTCTTCCATTTCAGAGGAGATTCTCTCAATAGCCTGTGAAATCTTCTTATGTCTCTCTACTTGAGTGAGAATCTTTTCCGTAAGTTCCTGGACAGTCAGCTTCAAAAAATTACTCTGACTATGCATGACACCAAGCTCCCTGGTTTGTTCCTCAATCAGCCTTTGAAGTTCACCCAATTCTTTGGTCTTCATGTCAATAGCTTGAACACAAACTGTTATCTGGTTGCTTAGTAACTTTACCTGCTTTTCTTTCAGCTCAGGGTCAGAATTAGAAAGCTTGATTGATTCTCGCACGCGTTCCAACTCTTTCTCTTTAGAAACTAGCTCCGAAGACACTATCCCAACCTGTCCCCGTTTTGACTCTAGTTGCTCATCGGCCATCACAAACTGCTTTCCAGATGCTTTAATATGATCAAGAATCTGAGCCAACTCTGTCTTCCTTTTAGCTATTTCTTCTTCCAGTGCCCTCTTACGTTCTTTAACCATATCTGTATCCTTACAACGCCTCCGAAAATCATCCGTAACCTGTACAAACTGCTTTCCAGATGCTTTAATCTGAGCCAACTCTGTCTTCCTTTTAGCTATTTCTTCATCCAATTCCCTCTTACGTTCGTTAACCATATTTGTATCCTTACAACGCCTCCGAAAATCATCCGTAACCTGTGCCAACTGTTTCTCTCTGGACTCAACCTCTCTCTGAGTCCTTGTCAACGAGTCCAGTCTAACAGTCAGCTCATTCTTCTTTGATTTCAGCTCCTCCGAGCAATCTTCCACCAACTTCTTCAAATCTCCTGCTTCAGCCTTTTCCTTTTCAAAAATCACACATCTTTTCTCAAGTTCTAAACTCAAACTTTGCAGCTCCTTTTCCTTAAGATCTAGTTCCTGAGACCTCTTCTTAACACTGTCTTCAACAATCTTGTCATGATTAGCCTTTTCCTTTTCGAAAAGTTGACATCTTTTCTCAAGGTCTAAACTCAAACTTTGCAGCTCCTTGTCCTTAAGATCTAGTTCCTGAAACCTTTTCTTAACAATGTCTCCAACAATCTTATCATGATTAGCCTTTTCCTTTTCCAAAATTTGACACCTTTTCTCAAGATCTAAGCTCAAACTTTGTAGCTCCTTTTCCTTAACCTCTAGCTCCAGAGACTTCTTCTCAACATTGGCTTCAGCAGTCTCATTATCTTTGAGTAAAGCCTTCAATTGACTAGTGTAGACCAACATTCTAGATGCATCAGCTCTGTATTTCTCCATTAATCTCCTCGTGAGTTCTTCCCTACTAATATTTTCCATTGCGAAGAGAAATTACACACTGAACATTTCTGCAAACAAACATAAAGGGATGAGATTTAAGAGCAGAAACCAAAAAAAAACCCTAGATGAAGGAAACTAAAAATCTAAGATCTAAGCACGAAATTCTCCAGAAACGCCACACACTGTTACAAAATCGACATCAAACATATAAAAATGGAAGCTTTTTGTTCTTTAAGAACCAGAGTGAACGAACAGAGGAAAAACCGGAGCTTAGAGTAACGAAAAATTCTTGCTTTTGACAACACCCAATAAGCTAAAACTGAAGTAATAGCTTAAACTAAGTCTCCTAGGACGATCAGAAGAACAACAACAAAAAACCCTAAATCAATATCAAAATGGCGTGAAAATTTACAGAGAGCAAATGAGTGACTGAACAGGTAGTAGCGAAACTTTTGACTGATCGATTTGTTGGTGCTAACAAGAGTCTGATATCGTTCTGTAAGCAGAAGGAAGAAGACGAAGTGGGATAAAATGGAGGGAGATTGTACCATAATTAAGACCATCTTTACTTAACAATTTTTAATTCATTTATATAATATTAAATTATTACTAGAGTTGCTTAGGAGTTATCAAAATTGATTAACTAGATAATTTTAGTTGTGTTGCTTACCTAATTCTTTTAATTTTCTTTTATTTTTGTTTTCTTTTCACTTAAACAATTCCATTAAGCAACATCAATGGAGTCCTGTAGGGGAAGAGAAAGAAAAAAAAAATGTTTCTTTTAATTTACATCAGAATCTGACAAACATTACCGTTGGATTGGTGAAATAGTAACCATTGGTTAAGGTGATGTTGGCAATTGTTTTAAAAATAGAATTTAACCAAAAGTTTATGAAAGATTTATCTTTTGAGGTTAACCAATAGTAACCTTTGGTGTTTTATGTAACCGATATTAGACTGGTTTTAATAAATTCCTTTACAGATTTTTTTTTTAATCTTTTGAGGTTAACTTAATCCTCTTTCAGTTGATTTTATTAGTTATGGTGTATCTTTTGTATTATTTGTTATTTTGTTCAACATATATATATATATATATAGTCTTAGAGAATTAGTATAGTTTTGGATATGATATTATTATAATTTTTGGATATTTAACATACGTGTAAAAGTAATTGAGCGTTTGTTATTGAAAATAAATTTTATTTATTATTTACTCATATTTATTAAGATAAAATGTTTTATGAAAACTGATTGTTTAGACAAATATGCAAATGTTTAGGCAAAAAAACCCAATAAGTCTTTTTGTCCTAATTTTGTCTAAACATTTAGCCAAACTGTATAAAAAATAAGTTTTTTGAACCAACCAAATATCCAATACTACTACTACTAAGCAAGGGAAGACAAAAAGAAAAAGAAATGTTTTCAAGAGACGACGATACCACCAACAAAAATATAGATTTGAATTATTAATAAATCTACATACGATTAAAAAAAATTGATTGATGAAATAGTAACTATTGGACCTACGTTGGCAATTATTTTAAAATAGAATTTAACGAAAATATTCATGGGAATTTAAGGTTATGGGTATCTTTTATATCGTTAGCATGCGTAATTCTCAATTTTGTGAAAAATCCGAAGTTGATTAGCTTTAAAAGTCTTAGAAATACAAGGTTTCACTAACTACGTGTTACCTAGAAATTTCTTGCTGCTTGTACTTGTGATAAACATGTCACATGCCAGTTCTTTGTAACTCTCCCAGTAGAAAACACCAAGGCTAAAAGTAAAAAAGGTTAGATCTTTTATGATTTATATCCTTTATTTGTTTGTTTGGTCATTATAATAAAATTAGTATTCTATCAACTTCTCAAGTGTTCGCCTCTTCGTTAAATATGAAATCAAGATGCATAGAGACCTCAAAAACAAAAATGTACACTTAAAAAAAAGGCTTTCAATGTTTCTGGTATCACAAGGTAAAGTGTATCAATGCCAAATCTGGCTCGCAGCACGCACAAGTAGTTACATCTAACAGAGAGCCAAAGAATCTATCTTTCTTGAGATCATAAAACAAGCGGGGATCTGAAGACGAGTACTCAAACTAATAGAGAATCAAGCCTTGACCCGAATCACGAAAGAGCCTGTGAGCACGTAGCAAGGATAGTTAGTAACCAAACCGAACACCTTATAATGCCACGTTAAGAATTTTGGGTAATAAACCAAGCCAGATTTTTAGAAACTGTGAACTCACATGTGGGAAGGCTTGATATGTCTGCAGAGACAGCGCAAGGTATCCCTAAGTTGGAGAGGACACCTCTTATGATTCCACACGGGAAATACAAGTACATGCTCACAGCTTGTGCTGTTTTGCTTTCCCCTGGAGTAGCCGGATCTTCGGTTTCCTTCTCAGATGAAGGGTCAATGGAGACACGAGATAGCCATCGGAACTTGTTGTCTTGCAATACAAAAGTACCCTGAAGAAACAATGTGTGAGAAAACAACTAATAAGACATTTCTCCTTCTGCTCAGGCAATTCCAGGTTTTAAAAACAAATCTTACCCGGTGATTTGTCTTTAGATTATCGATCTGCTTCTTGAAGATCTCAGACCAGAAGTCTTTGCAGATAAACTTGATTGCCTCTAGATGATCAGTAAACCTTGGTCTTTCCATAGTGTATCTAAATGACATACAAAAAAGGGAAACGTTATGCACAATCTTAAACCAGTCTCAAGTAAGTGAAACACCTTCAGAAGGAACATGAAGCTGCTTCTTCTTACTAATAGAATCAATCTTTTGAGACACATTTCTTTGCTACAGGACCAAAACTTAGCAAAAGCAGAAGAGAAATTAAGCCACTAGAGCACTCAGAAATTCTCACAACTGATCACAGATTCAAATTCTTAAGCAATGGCAACTCTCAGATCTTAACACTAAAAAACACCAGAAACGGCAAAATTATCATTTCAGTACCACATTGATCTCAAATTCCCAAATTTTCCACAGTTCCTCAACTCTAAACTCTAAATGAAATGGAAAAAACTCAAATCACCACAAAATTGATCATCTTCTCACACATTCTCAGCCAATTACACAGGAGAACCGATAAATCTCAGATCTACAACCAATTTTAACATCCGAAATAGCTACCGAGAAGATCAATCTCAGGAAAAGGACGATGATCAAGTAACGAAGAACAAACCTCTCGGAGAGCTGGTGGCCGACTTGGTAACCAATGGCTTCGATCCTCCGAGCAGCTAGATCAGGCTTGTTAGCGTAGAATCGGCCACTGTACATCGCCACCATCTCCATTAACATAGTGTCTACACAGCTCTCCGCCACTTCTCTCACCATTTTTCGCTTTCCGATCTCTCTCTCGATCGACACAGCCACCGTTTAGTTGTTACGCACCCACCAAGCTCCGAGGGATCTATTGACATGTAGAATTTAACATTTACGTCCTTGATAGTTTCTGTTGTCTTCGATCTGTGGCTTAAAGTATTGAAAGAATCAAATATAACCTTGATCTATCTGGCTCGATGTAAACCGGATCTTTGGTTCATTTTCCCTTCTCAATTGGCTCAAGTATAAAACAGTTTCGTGCCAATGATTTTACCGGTTAAAGGCCAATTCAAAGTTCTACTTCTTTACCAAACAAAACTAAGATTTCTCTTTTGTTAATTGAAAATTTCTAAAATTATAAATCAGGATGATTTGAACGTTTTATTACACACAACAACACAATTTTTACTAGTTTTAGGACATTTATTGCAAATAGAAAAAACAAATGAAGGTATTTTTGTAATTAACTTTTCAAGATACACAAGCATAAATTATTTAAGAATCACAAATCCAACAATCGACTCTCCTAAATTCCAGTGAAAAAGAAATAAAAACCAGTGAGTGTTTTTTTTTTCTTTTTTTGGTTGGTGTTGGGTAAAAGAGTGGAAGTGTGGAAAGGTAAAGAGAAGGAAGTTAGAAAGAAAGTTCAAGATGAGAAGGGTTTGATTCATGTTCAAGTCCTTTTCTTGATTTTTGCCAAAGTTGTGACTCTATATTCAGCTTCCTCAGCTCCATTAATCCTCTTTCAACTGCATTTCACACCCGTAGATAACCGCATTCATATGAGTAATATAAACGATTTGTTTTTATCTTTTCCTAGCATTGATCTCATTAACAATGAGAGCGAGTAAGAGATTACCATCAACAGCGTCTTGTGAAGTGGCTGATCGAGTCGCTTGGTTTATCCAATACTGAAGACGCTCATCCGCAAGATCAGATTCAATGTCATGATTCTTAGCTCTCCTCCAAAAATATGAAAGCCAAGCCTGTGTGTGTAAAGCCACAATGAGATTGTCACAACCAAGTAGGGATAGCTTGATAAAAGAAACATAAACACCTGTGACTTTGTGGTTTGTTTTACCTGTTTAAAACTGACATCTTCAACTTCCTCATCGCTTAGCTCTGTAAAAGGGAAACAAATATGTCCATTTAGTGCAAACCGAAATGCAGAAAGTATGTTTGAGGGCGAAATCTCAGGGTTTGATCATATTATGAATGGTCTGATCACATGTACTTGGGGTGATAATGGAGCAGATCGTATTGTAGAAATTATTGACTTACCGAAGGCTTCAAATTGTCCATCCATTGGCAGTTTCACTTCGTCTACGAATTGTTTCACAAAGAATATACAGATTAGGAAAAGGTGATTAGCATCTGTTTACAATAACATCAAGTAAATCATATAGCATATTTTAAGCTTAGCTCTTTGGTTATTACCTGAAACGAAAAACTTTGATGATGAGCTCCGCCTATTTTGAGCCATGACAAATGCAACTGCCTCCTGAACCTTTAGACGGAGCCAAAAAGGAAGAGGTAAAAGACTACTTAGATCTGTCTCTAAATAATTATCTAAAAACAGACTTTTTTCGTTTCTAAGAAACAAAAAGTGTTGACATGTAGAGCTCCCATGTTAAGTTTTTTTCACCTTTAGTGAAGCCAATTCTCGCAAACCTTTCTCAACCCATACCATGCTTTCAGCATTTCCTTCCCCAGAAATTTCTTGCAGATTTTGCAATGATTTTTCTCTTTCGCCATAAGTGTCGTTAGCTGCTTGGTGCATAGACCAGAGAATAAGAACAAGCAAGGTCAGAATAATTTCCAAACATATCCAGTTAAATATATGCAAAATGATGAAAATATACATCGTGAAACCCCATCCCTAGCTCTTTGTCCTGCAGACAGAACAATCTCTAGAGGAAGTGGTGCAAATGACGACCAATATTCGTACTTTGCTCCAGCAATATCAGCTTGAATTCCTGACATAATATTTCACCCAATTTTAAACCATTACGTACAATGTTCAGTGGCAATAAAATAAGTGTGAAGAATCTGTTTTGAGCGGTTTGTCCTATGAGTTACAAATTCTAAATTTCAATATGTGTAAAGGGCGAGTTATTACCATGCGTAACACATAAGCCCCAATAACGTGAAAGCCAGCATCTCTTCAGAACAACCTCTTCCTAAAATAAAGAGTTATTAGTGAGAAGATATTGAGTACGAATCCCTAGATGGAAAAGAAAAGTATGAACCTTTAACAATAGCATACCATCTCCTCCTGAGTCAACATCATTCTCTTGGTAAGTGCCTTAAGTGAGTTGAGCTCGGATTCAACTTCATGAAGCTGCTCCAAAGAAGATGCTGCCTCCTCCCTAGCAATCTAAATCCAATCGGAGATATAAATGTTAGCTTCAATTCAGATTGCAGTATGAACGAAAAAAGATACTAACATTTTATATCATACTGCAATCTAATACTGTGAATGTATCTTTCGTACCTCAGCTTCTGTGTGAAGAGCTGAAACATCTTCCCTCCTTCCTCCACGAGATTGTGATGCAAGTTTCAAAGCAGCCTGAAAAGAAATTGGTTCCGTGTGTCAAGATCTAAACTAGAATCATAAACCCCGTGAGTTAGCTGTCACCATCTACCCAGAAAAAGTTTCTTTGCATATAAAAGAATGAAGAAATAAGCCGAATCAAAGAAACACAGAAGCAAGCTACTCAATCCAGGTTTGGACAATTCTTTAGCACTTGCTGACATAGCTATTATGAAACACATGATGGTTGATTGATATAATTATTAGAACTTAATATTCAAATGTAATGTATGAGACCATGTCGAGAAATGATACGAGTTATGGAACACTTTGCAATAATCCAAGAGAAAAACTAAGAAGTCACATAGCACTGACCTCTCTTTGTTGCAGAGCTGCTTCTTTTCTGAAGTAAGATACATTCACAGAATTAGAAATTTAAGGCCATCCAAAACTTGTGTAAAAAACTGAAGCTTGCCTGCTTAAAAGACGTGCGTCCATAGTAACACCTTCTCCGAGGATTTCAACCTAATCAGAAGCGGGTTAGAGTTTACATATGTTTTACAGCTCGAGGTAAATAACACAGACCATATAAACAGCATAAACCGCATGTAAGAAGGGACTTCATGCTATACGGAGACATGAACCATCTGTTTACCTGTTTCTCAAGTTGCTTAGCTCTCGCATCTGCTTCGTCACACTTATCTTCTGCAAGTCGAAGCTGGGGATGCACAAATTAGGATTGAATGCAAAACAAAATATTCGGATTGGAACCATACTATGAGATCATAAATGGTTGCATATTTCTAACTTCACAGAAAATCTTCCAAACTGATACATAAATTACCGTTTTTCCCTCAAATAAGAATTAGATAGGCGTTCAGATGAATTTTTTCAAATTTTCCATTGTAATTAATTTATGCTTGTTTAATTCTAACCAATCAAAAACATGTTTATGGAAGGTGGTTTCAAAGAAGACGAGAAACTAATGCCTACTAACACCAACAGTGAAAATTTACTGGCATCACCTTTTCCAACAAACTCTCATTTTCTTCCTGTAGCATGTCAACCTGCAATGGAAATGAAACCTTTTCAAAATAATGAGTGAAATATTTGGAAGGGCTCTAACGAAGAAATTGAAGAAAATAATAGGCACGAGGTGGAGACGAACTTAAACAATAATCAGTAACTCATAAATAACTGGAGTAAAATGAGTTCTACCTTATAGAGTGAATGAGCTAATAAATTACATGAAATCAAACCTCATCTTGCAAAGCTGAAGTAGAACGTTGACTGCCTAACTCTCTTAAGTTGCCCGAGCTTCCCATATCCATGGAAAACCTGCTACTGAACATAAAGGGCCGAGCTAAGACCACATTGGACATAAATGAGTAGGCAAATGTGAAGAATGATGGCTAAATGAGCGTCCTCTAACATACCCAAAACATTATTTCGGATAAGCTATTGTTTACTTACCTTTTATCTTTTCGCAGATTGGTTGGTGTGTCGGACTGAAATGCAGGAGTCGCTGATTTGAGTGATATAGGCACCGAAGATGGCATTAAAGGAACAGTTCTTATTGGACGACCACTGAAAGAGGAACGAGCTGATGGAGGTTGATCCATAGCACTGAGAGACTGAGATGATTTGTTAGAGATTACAGAACGAGCAGATGGAGATTGATCTACTTGATTGGTTGTCTGAGAGGGATGACCCGTCAAAGTTGAAAGAGCTGAAGATTCCGTGGAATCCTCACCAAATGAGGAACGGCTACCTGAAGTTGGAAGTCCGGTCTGAGGTTGTTCCTTAGTACGAATTGACTAATGGAAAATTAAACGAAGTTTCAGAAGATGGTACATTAACAAATGAGTTTCTTTATTAGAAGGTACATTATCAAAACCAGGTTTAAATAAAACACGTTCCGTTGTGAGAGCAGGAAAACCAGAATAGCTACAAACTAAATTTACCAAAGGAGTGCGAGGTCTCATAGACCGTCCACCTGCAAGTCCTATGCTTGGCATGCCACTAGTATACGAGTCGTCATAATCAGCATCACCATCGCCATTGGCTGGTGGCTTCAATGGAGGGTTTTTGGTCTGTAAACACACAAAACATCAAAGTTCACAAGCAAAAATTAGAAAGAACACTTCTGAAACATAGTATAAGAAGAACGGAGTTCAAAATTTTCACTGCTAGCAACATGACTCGCATATATCTTTAAGCGAGATACTACTACAGGTTCATATAGGTTGTGTTTAATAGACTAATTACCAGAGGAGAACGTGACCGGGCTGCCTTTCCACCAGCAAGTCCTACACTTGGAATGCCGCTTGTATAAACATATGGAACTTCATCATCTTCGTTATCCTCATCAGCTGGCTGAGGAACCGACATCTGTGGACGCCCTTGTGGTTGGGTTTTGTTCTGCACAAAATATTTTTACCTAAACATTAAACTTAAGGTGAAATTCTGAGAAGCAAGCAAGCAACGAAAATGAACCTACAACATAGCAAGTTACAAGTATCGTTCACTACCATAGAAAACTGTGGCCGCATTGCCCTCCCACTTCCAAGTCCAATACTCGGTCTACCAATACTATGATCTACTGAAACAACATCATCATCATCATCATTCTTATTTTCCTCATTGGCTGATTGTGTACTACGTCTAGGAGGTGCAAATTTATTCTGCACCAAAAGTGAATCAGCATATCAAAGAAGCCTATACACATTCGGCAGGCAAAAGAACTTCAAACAGACTCACCATCACAGGAGACTGAGGTCTTATCGGTCTCCCGCCAGAAAGTCCAATAATCGGTCTACTACTCGATACATCCACAGAAAAATCATCATCATCATCATCATTGGCTGATTGGGTACTACGTCTAGGAGGTGCAAATTTATTCTGCACCAAAAGTGAAACAGCATATCAAAGAAGCCTATATACATTTGGCAGGCAAAAAAAACCTCAAACAGACAGACTCACCATCACAGGAGACTGAGGTCTTATCGGTCTCCCACCAGGAAGTCCAATACTTGGTCTACTAGTCGATATATCCACAGAAAAATCATCATCGTCATCATCATTGGCTGATTGTGTACTACGTCTAGGAGGTGCAATTTTATTCTGCACCAAAAGTGAATTAGCATAAAGAAAGTTGAAGCCAACATAGACAAAATAATATTTGCAAACAGACTCACAATCACAGGAGACTGTGGTCTTATCGGTCTCCCACCAGGTAGTCCAATACTCGGTCTACTAGAAAAATCATCATCATCATTGTCATCATCAGCTAACTGTGGAGTTACCATCTGCGGTCGTCTTACAACAGGATTCTTAATCTACAAATACACACAAAGACCAACATTTACTAAACACTTTTGACCAAATTTTCGAGTCACAGTGAAAGTGAGTGTTAGTTTCAAATTACCAACGGTGAGCGAGACGGATGAGATCTTCCGGCAGCGAGTCCTATACTCCCAGTACCAGAAGCATTATAGTCAAAAGAAAGGTCTTCATCACTATCTTCCTCATCACCAGTTTGGTTAGACATCACAGCAGCAAGTCTCTGAGCAGCTGCTTTCGTCTGAGCTTTCTTCGCAGTCGATCCTGATCCTGATCGTGTGTGACGATGCGTCAATGGAGACGTCGACGTCATCATCGGTGAAGATGGATCCGTACTCTTGTTCCTCACATGAACAGGTCTCGTATTCCTCATCTTCAACTACACACAAAGAGCTCATTAATCAATCACAGATTCACGATTGAAACTAAAAATTTCACATTACTTACCAAATTTCTATAAACACATTTCGAAATTGAAATCAAAATTAGGGCACGATTCGTCGATACGCGTGAACCAAAACGAAATTAGACTCAACAGAAATCTTCAGGAAAGTTTCAATCGAGAAATCGAAGAACAAATTCGCCATTTATGGCACCGGAAAATTCTCTCGCGGAAAAACGATCCGGTCGTTTAGCCAGAAATGACGAGAGTGTATCAACGGTCGGATTAGTTTTACTTATTAACACTTTCCTCCTCAATAGTTTCTTTATTTACACTTCTTACCCCAGTATTATACCTTATTATAATACTACCTTATAACTCTGTATAATTTACTAATGATTGCCTCAGTGTATGGACTTGATCCTCTTCGCTAGAGAGAGATATACGATTCGATCATACATCAGTTTCGAATTAGGATCATTCTCTGGAATTAGGGTTTGAATTGTACTGATTTGGTCATCGATTTGGTTTCTGATTGGTTCAATTTGAGAAGAAAATGCGAGTTCTCGGGGAGATCGCGGAGTCACCGTTCTTGAAGCTAAGCCCTAATTCGACGGTGACCGGAGGAGGGTTTATCGGAGGATGGGTAGGGAAGTGTCATGGGTTTTTGCATAACACGGCTCTGGCTCTAGCTTCGATACTATTCGTTGCTTACTTAGCGTATGAAGCGAGGAAGAGCTTGTCTAAGCTTTCGAATCGGAGATCTTACATTATGATTGCCTATTATGGTTGTCTTTGGCTTGTTAGCTTGCTCAATCTTGCTTGGTGTTGCCTTCAGGTTTGTTCATTTTGCTTCTGAATTGGATTCATTTTCTTAGTACTATGTTCTTGAGTTATGGTGCGTGTTAAAGATGAAAACTTAGATTGAATTAGCAAGCTTTTTAGACTGTTTTAGGCTTCCTTTAACGTATCTGTTCTTCTACACTGGCTACTAGAAACAAAGCTTATGGATTGTTGCTTTATTGGTTATGCAAAGATGCTTTATCTGGTTTAGTCTTGCTCATTTGCTTGTTCGTCACTTAGGATCATGTGACTAAATATCATTCTGTTTTCAGATTCTGTTTTGAGTTTGCTTTTTCTTGTGTTTAGGCGTGGGAATGCACTCCTGGGAAAGAAGTAGTCTGGAATCTATTATCTTTGTGTACAACATCTGGAATGTTGTTTCTGGAAGTGAGTTTGGTAGCCTTTCTCTTCCAAGGGAACTATGCAAGTGGCGCTGAAGCATTAACACGGACTTTCCTCATCTCGGGGCTTGTTATAGGTCTTGATTTGCTTCTCAAGGTACCATTGTTTTCATTACTGTTAGATGTTACCGCTTTATCTACGCATATACTTACTGAATAGATTTTTTTTTTCTTTTCTAAATACTTCATTGAGATATATTGACACTGAATATTTGTATGCCTGATCTAAGTTCTGCAAACTTTCATATCATATCTCTACTACAGTAGATATTGCAAACTTGGTACTGTCTTGCAACTCTTTTAACATTGCTTTAATCCTTCAGGCAATTTATCTCATTGGATTTGGGGTACCATTGTTTATCGACAACGATGAACATATACAGAAGTTCAAATGGGGCTTATGGGTCATCCACCAGCTCTTGCTTGCAGGCATTTATGGGATGATATTCTTCATGTATAACTCTAAGTGGAGAGAAAGATTACCTGGTAAATTAACTAACCAATCCATTCTCTTTATGGTCGCATAGTTGTAATATCTATTCGTCCCTTATGTTGTTTTTTTCGTTTTCACAGCAAGACCTGCGTTCTACAAGTACATAACTGTCATGCTTGCCTTAAATGGACTCTCCCTACTTGCATGTGCACTTGCAGCAAACGGCGCTCATTTTGGATTATGGTAAACCCTTTATCTTAAAAGCCTCACAATCTAAAGAGTTAAGCCAATCGGGCAGATTTTGCTTGTTTCCTAATGCAAGAAAATAAAAATTGGATATGGTTGCAGGTTGTATGGGATCACAAGTGTTTGTTACCACGCCTTCTATCTTCCTCTTTTGTATGTTACTTTTCTGGCGGACTTTTTCCAGGTAATTATTTCATCTCTCTCTCTCTCTCTCTCTCTCTCTCTCTCTCTCTCACAGTACATATATATCTATGTGCCCACAAACGTGCAATAAATAATGGCTTGAAAACTTTGTTAGAGTTGGCTTTATACATCACCTTCTTTATTGTTGTAGCATAATCACTATCACTATAGGTCTATAGCACCCTCACCGTAACGATAGTACTATCACCATGACCAAAACACCCACTAGGATGTCATATTTGGATGATTTGGTACTGAAATTCACTTGGGTTTGCTGGCAGGAGGAAGATCTGAACTTGGAGAATGTCTACTATTCAGAGATGAAAGATGCTGGATTCTTCGATGCCGATTGGGAATAGTAAAGACACCTAGGATCTTCTCAATCTGTAGATACAAGGTGAATAGGATTTCTTACTAGTCTAGCGGTTGTCGCTTCCTTTTATCAGTTTATGGCGGGACCATTCCTTACTTCCGCGTTAATACCAAGACTATAGGTTCCCTGTACATTGTGTTATGACATACTTTTCTATTCTGTATGCAATTTGCCTGCCTAAAATCGCTTTTAGCATTTGGATAGTATGAAGAAGAAACCAGTTTATGCTAGGATACTAGTTCAATTTTATTGTAAATGTTGGGGCACCAAAAGTTTCAGGTGACAAATCGAAATTCGTGCATACAAAATACTAAAACATTAG
This sequence comes from Aurinia saxatilis, assembly GCA_900406295.1. Taxonomy (NCBI): domain Eukaryota; kingdom Viridiplantae; phylum Streptophyta; class Magnoliopsida; order Brassicales; family Brassicaceae; genus Aurinia; species Aurinia saxatilis. The sequence continues at coordinate 41,222 of OVAP01000006.1, read as the reverse complement.
GACAAAGACAGACAGAGACAACGTTTAAAAAAGAGACAGATATCAAAACACAATGGAAAAACAAACTCGAAGACCTGATTTTTCTTTTAAATGATAAAATACTAAAATTACTTCTTTTGCATGAGCTCTTCAATGAGTTGAGCAGCATCCTCCACGGTTTTAATTCCCTGTGCTTTGTCTTCTTCCATTTCGATATCAAACGCTTCCTCTAAACCCATCACTATCTCAACCTGCAAACACACACACACACACACAAGCACTCGGTTAATAAAATGGTCATTTAGTAAAAAGAAAGCTGTTAACCAGAGAGAGAATTGGTGGATACCGTGTCGAGAGAATCTGCTCCAAGTTTTTCAAATTTGGATTCTCCGACGACTACTTCGGACTCTGGAAGTCCTAGCTGCCTCTTCACGATCTCAGACACTTTGGCTACAGTCTCTGGTTTCGCCTATATACCAAATACAAAAAGCAAAGTTTACATCTTCTAAAATCATTTTGACACACAAACTCGAGAAATGAGCTTTCGATTCAAATGCAATCATACCGCGCAAGAAACAGAGAGGCGGGCAGGGGTTGAACGACGCAAGTTGAAGGAGAGATTAGAGTTTCCATGGTTGGAAATCAAAGCCAGCTTTTGGAAACTAATCCTTGTTGTTGCCTGTTTATTCATCACCAACACAAAAACATTTTACATTGCATAACCTTGTTCTGTAATATTCACCATTTGACAATCAAAACAACATATTCAAACCCAACAACCATAGATCGAAACTAATAAATCCAATTACACTAATCACATAGATCACGAGATTTTCAAAAAAGTAATCTCGATTCGTAAACCTAAGATCTCTTGAATTAAGTTTTAAACAATAACGAGAGCGAAAGATTGGGATCCGATGCAAAAATGATATAGAGATCGTAAGATAAAAAGCGATCCAATCCAAATTCTAAAAAGAAGAAGAAGAAGTGATTACCAAAGAAGTAGATTGCATGGAAACAGAGGAGGTGAAAGTGGACGCCATTGTCGCGCTATTCACGAGAGATCTGCTACGAGAGACAAGGAAGGAGAGAGAGATGGCGGAGTGTACAAAGAGCGTGTTCTTCAGAGCCATCTCCTTCCATTTATAACAAATCTAATAAACGAACCTCGTTAATATCATCAAATGGGCCTCACTTACTAAGCCCATCATGTCGATCTAATCTGTCACGTGTCTTAAACCGGATCACTATCCTTAACCGGTTTTTACCAAAACACACCTACTGAATTTAAACCCCATGGGCCCAAACTGTGACTATTTAGTCAAAACATACAATAAATACGTTGTTTTTTCTTTTTTTTCGCAACTACATATCTCGAATTCCCTTTGAACCAAACAGTACCAACTAGATTTTTTTTTTTTAACACTGTACCAACTAGATCTTAAATATAGAAACAGACAAAGTCTTTTTTTTTTCTTTGGTCATGAGAAACAGACAAGTTCCTAACCAAACAACAACAAACACATGACCCAAAAGTGTAGCTTCGTTACAACGAAACAAAGACTATTATGATCTTACATAATCCCCACACGTCTCTCAGTATATGTGAGAAGCTTCTTCTTCATCATCCACGAATAATATTTGCTACCGCAAAATTATAAATTTACATAAGGTAACATATTAAACAACCAAAAAATCCTTTACATTACCAGTAGTGGGAAGAAGTTGTTTATAGTTTTTCTGAGATGTTTTTCTATATGATCTTTCTCAAGCTTTGGTGAGATCAAGGGTACTTCTATCAGTGGGAGAACCAGGGACAAAGGGAACGAAACCTCGGCCACCAAACACGGGACGCATGAAGGCGTCATCAAACTGTCTCCAGTAATGGTGGACTGTGCGTGTGGGACGCATGAGAAAACCCCGAATGCTGTCTGGTCGTGGCACATCATGGTGGCTCCCAGAGAATTCAACGAATGAATCGTGCTGTTCGCCATCGAGGAGTGGAATGTGGATTGATTTCGGAGTGTTGTCATCGGATAACATACTTGTGGTTAATTTCTGATGTGGCAATAGGTAATGAATCAGCGGTTTCGTCAACATACCAAACACCTGGAACCCGTGGAAACAATAATTATATGTCAAATGTCCGGTATCAGATTAAATAAATTGAGCAGATCCATGGAGACGATGTATATGGTATTTCAAAACTGAGAAGTATAAATCTTACCATGGTGCTGAAAAGACAGACAGTTATAGTACTGGTAATCATTATTGCATTCCCGCGCAATTCTGTATGACCTGATCTTGTAAACTGCATTAGAGAACACAGAGAAGTAAGAAGTTAAAAAGATCAGTGAGATATTCACCAATCACCATGTGGCTGTTTAATATTCATTAAGCTATCCATTTACCTTATTGTAGGCAAGAGCCATGGATACAGCACCTCTCATAAGACCAGCCCACCAAATCACAACCTATAGAGAACGTGAAAGAAGATGAATAAGCATTCAACAACAATCCACAAAATCTTTAAATCGAATACACAAAGTAGATTGTTTTGTACTTGTTGCTTAATGTCAATTTTCTCGCCCTGTGTCTTCTTGGATAAGTTTGATAAGAAGGAAAGAGGGAACACAAAACATGCTCTTCCAAGCATGACTAGACCCATCAGAATTGAGCTCACTGCAACCGATGTCCCCGGGCTATTCAAAACCAAACAATGGAAACATACTGTGAGTAAATACATAGCCAATGAACAAGAAGAGTTTATGATCTCTGTTCTACCGAGCACCCATACCTGTCACTTACAAATCTCCACTTCTCAATGTCCAATGCATCCATTCCGACGTAAAGGAAAATAAAAGTCTCAGCGAGAAACGACAAAGTAGCAAAGGTATGCCTAAAAATGCATACAAAGTAAATTCATTAAGGATGAAAAACGTTTCAAGCAAAGTTTGTGTTTATGAAAATGATGGAGAAAACAGAGATTATATTACTTAGTAGTTATTCTTGAGCTCTCGGTTACGTTGTGCCACGTGTAATGGGACATCACAATCCCACAGAAAAATACAGTGAGGATACCACTCAAGGCGAATAGCTGCAAGCCAAACAAAAAAAACATCAATAACGAATTCTTCAGATGCAATTTCATATCTTCATGCCTACACTATCAACGTGATGTAGGGATTCACAGAACCTAACCTCAGCAAGCATGTATGAGAGATATGCCATAAGCATCATGAGAGCAACCTCTCGATCAGTCGAGTGCCTGAGACATCATGTAAAAGACACATCTAGTTTAGATCACTTTACAGCATAGGCTACTATAGAGTCACATATGAAGCCAAAGTCAGTTATATACCTTCCAAAATATAGCTTCTTGATGACATAAGCACTTATCAGACCAGTCTGCAAGATGAATAATGAAGATCGTTGTTATAGATGGCTTAACACAAGAAAGTGTAAAATGTAGTCAACAGAGGACAAAGAACTGGACTTACTCCAACACCAAGCAACGTGCTCAAGAGAAACAGATATGAGAAGTTCCCAAGAAAATGAAAAGCTGCTTCATGATTAAGGTGGGTAAGGTCAAAGCTCTGAATCGCATTGAAGAGCACAACAGATGTGGCATCATTCACAACGCCCTCTCCAAAGACAAGACTATAAAGCAAAGGTGTCTCGTCTTGGTTGAGAACCTGTATCACCAAAAGAATAAGCATTTTTCTTATAATTAGATTCTGGATCGGTATTTACTTCTGCTTTTTCCCTTCTTTTTTTTGTTTTCTTAATCAGTAAATACTTCTGTTATTTGGAGAAACACATTACCTGCAATGTGCATACAGAATCTGTTGCAGCAAATATGGCACCGATCGCTGAAAAATAAACACAAAGTAGATTAAGTCTTTAGAACAACAACCCATAGAAAGCAAGGCAATAGGAACAAAGGCAAAATAGTTATGCATTACCAAGAAAATCGCCCAAGTCAAAGGTCCCAATGTCTAATTTCTTAAAGAACTGAATCGCACCTGTTTCAAACACCACACGAATGTTAATGATCCACAGAAATATTTAGATAGAAGCTTTCAGTAGTTTTGCAGGTACAAGGAATGGGAAGGAAAGTACCTAGAGATATTACAGTGCATGAAATTATAGTCCCAACGGCGCCAAAAAGCATAATAGTCACAAAATTGCGGAAGAAATGCTTCTTTTTTACTTGAAACCTAAAGAAAACGAAAAATAAATAATTATGGGTCAGTGAAAGACTTGAATACATAGTGTGAGAAAAAACAGAAGTTGCATTCATGACAAAGACATAGTAGGACCACCACTATTTACAGGTAGATATATCAGAATTAAATTGATAAGAAACATCATACTCTCGTCCTATTCTACAATCACAATCACAAGTACTTCCAAAACTGATATATGAAAGCATATTCATAGAATCAGCAATAATGCATATTTTTATATCTAAATTAACAAAAGGTTTTTCATTCAAAATTCCTAATAGTTAACGGATTTGATTCTTTGCCCCTAATGTGTATTCCTCTCTATAGTACACAAACCAACCAAACCCACAACTAGAACAAAAGATTTGTCAAATAGAGAATTAAGAGCATACAAAATAAGAAGCAATTGATCAATCCACATGAAGAAACTTACCCTGCATTGAATATTATGGGTGGCAGAAGATATATAAAGAAAAGATCTTCACTGAAGACTAGCAGATGTGAGTTTTTCCCTTTACTAATCAACAAAATGACGACACCAGTGCAAAGCCCCTGCAACCAAAAACACCAAAGTCATTAGAAAATGACACATTCATCAAATAACATCCACAATATAAAAGCTTATTCATAGTCCTCGTGCATTAACATCTTTACATGAACATTCAAGTGAACTTACAATCAATAAAGCAGTGATGGACTCATTCATCCATCGATTCTCCTCGAGAAGATGGCCAATCACAATACAAGCACACAGAAGCGCAACAAACAGATTCAACGAAACCACAGAGGCATGATCCGAGGTATTCAAAGACACCATTTTAGACGTTAAAGAAGCCAGCATTGTCATCTTCTTGAACCACTTCCTTGTTTCGCTTTTTCACAATTCCTTTCACCGATCAAACAAAGACTTAAATCTGACAAATTTATCTTTCCGGACCTTCCATTTCCAACAACAACTTCCCTGTATTACCACCAATCAAAAATCAATAAATATCATTTCCATTAAATGACTTCTTTAGTTAGAATCAACAAGACAAAAAAAATACATACTCCTTGTAGAAACCACATAAGGATCCAAAATCTAAAATCAGATCTGAATAAGTTGTTAGTACAAAAAAAGAAACAAATCTACAAATCATACACCAAACTTTCTATATCAGAGCATGCTAATCAAATTAGGTCTCGAACTCAATCACCACTATAGTTTCTCCTCTCATTCCGTAACAATTAAACACAATCTTAACCCAACAAATATTATAGAAAGAGTGGATCCAAAATTTGCTTAACCTGTAACGTTTTCTTAACTCTGTGCAGCGAAAATACGAGACGGGGATTATACACAGAAGCTAAACGAGACGTCGTGTTCTCCCGGAAAACGAAAAATTCACGATGACTGAGAAAAATGAAACGAGAATCGGAAAATTTTGTGGAAATAGAGAGACACGTGTACGGTCTTGCGTGTGGAGAGACAAAGACGATTCGTAACGCAAAAAATGTGAGTGGGATTTTGGAAATGGAAAGCAAATCGATTTGGCGGCTTTATAGCCCGTTATTTTAGATTAGATCACTCTAGATTAATAAAAATGTTCTGGAGTTACCGTGGACCTCGTCGTAGACAATTAATCTCCTGACAAACAATGACCATTTTTTTTGTCTTACCAATTTTGGATATTTATTTATCATTATCAGTAAATCAATCTCTAGACAAGTCACGACGAGTTGATAAGTGATAACGATTATCTGTAGGAGAAAATAAAATATGTTTTCGCAACATAGTCATGATTTTTCTCTTGTTTATCTTCGTTTTTTATTTTTATCTTCACTCTCACAAGCATATGTGTGACAATTTGTGACAAACTCCATGATATTATATATATATAGCAATAATGAAAAAAATGTTTATGAAAGTTTTATTTTTCTGATCGGGGACCTGCATCTAGAAAGTGACAAAGTTCATGGGTCCTGTTTACAAAAAGTTCAACAGAGTTCTCATGAATTTAAAGCTTTAATGCCAATGCGTTGTCACACCTTTATAATTAGCTGAAATGAATACTAAAGTTCAACACAGTTCTCATGTTATGAAGGTAACATATTTTTTTAGAAAAACATTCAAATCTGACTTGCCATTCAACCTCTGGCTACAGTGATATATGGAAGTAGCAACTTCAAGGAAGACACAATTAATGCATATTTTACAAGGATCATCCAACACCTAACGTAACATGCTCCGGGAAACAGGGTGTTTAGTACAATGTGGAAACGTATATGAAGGTGGAGTAACTGATCTACATCTTTCCCTGAGCTTCATCGAATGGCTTTCATGTGTATTAGTAAGTAAGTTATCATGAATATAACATATATATACGTTTTAATTATCAGCTTTCGAGCTGAAGCCATATGTATCAAATTCATGAAGCAATGGAATGTGGGAGAGTGTACTTGAGAAATGGTTGTTGATTTACCATTAGTATATTAGTGGCTTCTATATCAAAATAGGCGACAACAATCATCAAAAACATCATCAAGACCCATTCAGCAGAGAACAAGACAGTGACACTTTCATTGCCTGCCTCAATAAATAAATGACAAAAGCATTCTAAGACTAGGGCCTTCTCTTCTATTGGAAGAAAAGTTATTGTGATAATCAACATATTGGTATTCAACATACGTGCTGCGCTGTGATTGGTGGTATATTGCATAGAATGGAGATGTTTTATCTATTTGGCTACAGATTATTCATTGACTCGGAGCTCAGTAAAGTAAATCATTTACTAATGCATCACGGAAAACAAAACAAAAAAAGAAACACAAAATCCATCACTCGGGCCAGCCATTGGGAGGATCAGAGTCGGCAACGAGGAGTATCTTTGGTTCCCATAGGTTCCTGCAATTAATGTAAAACGTCAAAAAAAAAAAAAAAAACTAATGCATTTTCCTTAGATCCTAGAGAACTGAAATTACCTCGCACAGTTTCCTTAGCATGGCTTCTGTTTCTTCTGCCGTGAGTTGAGGAACTAGCGATTTACATTTGATAAAATCGTCTCTTGCATATTCCAACCTTTTAATCTTCTTGAACCCCAGACTTTTAATACGTGGTGACAACTTCTTATACCGAGAGAGTCTGGGAAGAATCTCTGTGCAGAACTCAGATTCATTCTTTATAATGAAACTTTTTCCAGTTTCGGTCCAACCAGTTGTCGGATCCATTGTAGGATCCTCCACAATCTTATGTAACATTTCTGGGAAAATAACGAATTTATCCATCCCTAAATCTCCTGATTGATTTGCCTCTAAAAACAAACCCTAGGAGAAACGTGTGAATCACGGTTTATATAAGATGGTAAGATAGGGGAGAAAATTTGTTATAAATAAACGTATAAACGTATAGTTTTAGCCTTGTAGGATAAAGCGAATGTCCAGGTTTTTCTCATTCTATACAAGGAAGGAAATGTTCAACTGGCTATCAAAGCGGGAATGCTCCTAGAAAAGGCTGACAAATATGCAAAAGACTCCGTCTCTAGTTCAGACTTCAGAGCCTTTGTATCAATAACAAAACCAAAATATAAACGAAACGCAGCGTTTTGAGAAGCGGACACGAGTTGTTTGTTTGAAACTCTGTACCACTCATTGTACCAACTCATATGGCTTTATCTTACAAAACACTTGCCAATCCAATTGTTTCCCCTTCATCTGCTCTTGCGGGTAGGCGCGATTTTCCTGTAACCAAAAAAGAAGTTATTAGATACGAGAGGATATCACAAGTGTAGAAGAGAAGTGGGCTGCTTACTTGTGACATTGGTGATAAGATTCACATTCTTTTGAGCAGCAAGTGCTCTTAAGTTATTACCAGTACCTAACAACAACAAGCTCTTCATAAGCTGCTTCTGTTCTTTGAGACTTGCAGTTTTCGCTGCCGCTTCTTCAAAAGTATGCAAGTCACTGGGAGTAAGACAAGGGAGCGAAAGCAAAACCTGATAACATGAAATACATTATCAAAACCAAGGTAAGAGGAAGCAACAGATAACTCTATGTTTTGAAAAACCAGCCATTCTAGTTATCACACTTCGTCAAGGAAAAAGGATCCAAACATGAATGCTTCAGATTAAAACTCACCCGGCGAGGAACTGGATCTCTGTCAGAAAGATAAACAAATATTTCACGACATAGATTAACTAGCTCGGGGCTGTTATCAGCATTTGACTCCATGCCTAAGCCGTGGATTACAGCAGAGAACAAATCTTTTGAAACAAAATTTTGGAGCTCCACGTTATTTGTGAGTATAGCTAGACGAACAACAACACCACAAAAGCAACAGAATTTGGCGGTCGCTTCTCCATCTGTCCAGGTAAAGACTTCTAAACAGATCTGCAGTGCTGGTAGAGCCAAGCTTTTGTGATTCAGAAGGAAACTGCAAACCAATTTTTTGTTTTGGTTATTCTCTTTTCTCTAAACGGCTTATATCAAAAGATATAGAGGGTAGTATACTTACCCCACCATAGAGTTGAATTTGTACGCATGCAAATCTGTGAGAGTAGACATGTCCACACGACCAACATGGCCTGAATGTTCCAAAACAGGAACGCCTGTGTTTAACCCAGGAGAGGCCATTGTTGAAAAGAGGGTTGCAATCTCCCGAGTTAAATCTCTCAACAATTTTTCCTCCATCACTTCAACTTTCATGTCTGATCCACTTTGTAGGCCAATTAAGTCCGGAACCTTTGCTCTGGCCTCATGCAGAAGACCAGACCAAGAAGAGCTGAGAGCTTGCTGACAGTGAATAAATAATGGGGGCAGGAGCACTCCGAGCCATGACTCCCACATATCCGGAGGACAAAATTTGACTAAATAAACTATAAAGGAATGAATAAACAGCCGTATGTGCCTGAATTCCATCGACTGCAAGTTCTCCATGAGTGCTATCGCAATGTAATTAGCATCCAAGCTTTTGAAAAATGTCTCTCCGACGGTTGTTGATAGACCCAACACGTTGTATCTATATGTGTAAACAAACATTGATGAATTCAGATAAATGAGAGGAAGATGAATTTCTTTATGCAATGCTTGCTCAAAGGAGGATATTACAAACTTACCCACTCTCTCGGATACGTTTCAACCAATTTCGTATATCCTCAGCTTGTCCTTCTTTAGCTCCATCGAATGAGCCATCAGCATAAACCGATGTGCCTTTTACAAATTTAGGATTTGCTTCTCCAAGTAGACTATGTCGCTCAGCATCAGTCATCGTCATTGCTGCCCTCAGTTCTGGGGGTATTGTTTGCAATACAGAAGGAGACCAAAGGGAGTGAAGAACACGGAGTAGCTGTAAGATTTAAAAACCAATGTAGTCTTGTTAATATGTTACTCTTACAAAAAGAGAAATATATATCCTGACATAGCAACTGGTATGGGACTACGGAGCTCAATCACAAATTATAGCAAGCATGTACAAATTTTCAGGGGCATACTTTTAAGAGAGGTGGCAACATCCAAGGAAGATGATGAGCCATAGGATGTGAAGCCACAGAGGTCGTGCTTAATTTGCTTTTTCTATATTTACTTCTCTTGAAAGCCTTCTCAAAGAATGTAACAGTGTGGAATATTGACCACATGAAGGATGTGTTGGAGCATAAACGAACAAGACCTATCGGGTCTGATAAATAATTGTTCTGCCACTCTGTTTGAATCCATTGCTGACTCAATGGCTCCAATAACCAAGAAAGAACTTCTTGCTGTTGCTGAGCACTGCACCATGTTCAGATTATATTTAAGAAAATAAAACATCCGAAGCTTGATAAATGCAACAAATAAAAATTCATTGCGAACCAAACATTACCCTGCCGAGGATGCCATAACAAGAAATGCTTCACCCAGAATGTTATGTTCCCCACGGAGTAAAGTTCCTTCTTTTGCCAAGTAACCCATTGTATCAGCAATACCCTGTGCAAAATTATGACGGTAAAGACAATGGTTGATATGACTATCTTGTGCTATAAAGTGTCAACTGAGAAAAATGCAATAGAAGAATTCTGCCACAAGATAAAGGTATCTTCTAAAGAGAAGGTGTACATATAATGCCAAAATCAATACATACGATCTTCACGATAGTATGGTAATCAGTTTATAGCCAACCAAACATGTTCGGACAAGCAAGGAAACGAAGCCTATAAAATAATCATGCAGACCAATAGCAGGTGCCATCTTCCTTTACTTTTAACAAGATACATTAACCAGACACCTCTGGCTAAAATTTAGAACTAAGTAAAAAAAATAGGTCTTCTGGTGGTCTCCAATAAGAATAATTGTGTGATGGCCTATCCATATATTACATCACACGAACTTATCAAAAAAAAAAAAAAAAAAAAA
>OVAP01000006.1:6807-30646 GCA_900406295.1 Aurinia saxatilis | reverse complement strand
ACGAACTTATCAAAAAAAAAAAAAAAAAACAATCACCATTTCTAGCATTTTACTTATCTGAGTTCCTATAGGTAATTAGGGACAGATCAAAGCTACCTTCATGTGGGGCAGAACACTTTTTTCTGCAGCTTTGGCTATTTTTATAAAAGATGTACAAATCTGCAATCTTACAGCTCTAGATGGACTAGTAGCTGGATCCTGCCAAAGAAACAATCTATCAGATAATAACTCATCCCCACCTCGACTTGCACACTGTCAAAATTTTGAAATCTCCTACATGTATGCATGTGTATAAAACAAATAGAGTAATTACAAAAATAAACCTTCACAGCGTGTGGAAGTGAGGTGAGGAGGTCAAATAATTTATTGATAACACTTCCAACTGCATCTGGAAAATATTTGAGAAAGGGACCCATTGAATCCAGAAAGTGCGCGTGCACTTTTATAAGTTCTGGTTCATTCCATTTCAAAGAGAGAAGCTGCTGAAGCAATCCTGGGCCATCAACAGTAGAAAACCGAGTATTAAACAAGCCCAGACATAGTAAAAACAAAACTACAGGACATGAAATATGCTGCCACATATACCCCCAAATATTCCATGCAAGGCATAATGAACTTCAGAACTTCCACCAGCAAACTCACTTGATCCATCAAATATTGTTGTCACAATACAGTCAAGGGCTGATTGTTGGCTGTCCATAACTGCTACATCCTAAAATGGTTTTGTATCACGAGCTTAAATAAGAACTGGGTCATCAACAAAGCCTCGATATAGCAGACATCTAAGTGCATGTTTGTCAAAGGAACTCAACAGCGAAAATTAAGTGGTTATGATCAAACCTGAAGAGGTGCTGGAGAAGCCATTAAGTTATTAATGAGTGTGATAACCCTTTCAGATATTTTGGTACCGCAAATAAGAGGCTTATGAGAAGCAGTAAGCTTGATCAATTCTAACTGCACAAACGAAACAAAGTTCTGGGTAAGTTTTTGTCTGAAAATTACAACCCAATGCATTTGGTTCAGGAACATACAAGCTTTGATCGGTACTGGCCAAAGTCCCCCATTCCTTCAATATCATCACTCCAGAGTTCTAGGGGCCCAAGCGAAACCGCCATTCCCAGAGGAACTTTTTCTTTCCTGAGCATTCGCTGGAAAGATACATCCAGTAGAGCGCTAGAGATATCATCGTTAATAAGACTTAAAGTCTTTTTCTTTTCAGAATTAACCTGGCTTGAACTATCCACACCGCCAGCTGATGATCTCTCACCACTTGGGTAAGCGACAGCCTTTGGCTTTGGAAGTAAATCCCGTATCACTGACTAAAACTCAAAAGTCAAAGACGCTGAAGTTAGCATAAAATGTGTTTGTCTTTAAAATTTTCCAACGAAGAAGCTTGGATGTCAGAAGACTGCATACCAGCCAAAATAGAAGTGCCTGGAAGTGAAGGCCGAACTTGAAGTGTTGGAAAAAGCCAAGCATCTATACAAATAAAAACGAATAAGGCAACATATTCACAACATGATTCTTTGTGGAAAAATAAATATCTGATAAACCAATATATTAATGCTCACATGAATAGAAGGATCTTTAACTAATAACGAGTGATTCAATCAAAATATATCAGCATAGAGCATAAAGTACACACTTGGACTCAGCTCACTTGAGAATGAGAATAAAATCTACAAAACTAAAAATGCCAATGCAGCACAGACAACGGATTATTTTACAATAAAAAGTAATCGATTCAGCCTCTTCATGACAACATTCATTTAAGTAACAACAATTAGCAAGTTAACAATACGAGATCAGTACCTGCTGAAGGTAAACAGCCATAACCTCACCATCAGAAGAGATACATTGCAAGTTCAATGAGCCTAAAGAGGCCATACTCTCACACAGGCATTCAGCAAAATCATAATCATTTCCATCTATAACGCTAGAACCCAGGGAGGATCTAGACAAGAATTCTCTGGAGACATTGGTCAGGATCTGAAATAAATTGCTAATTGCAGAATCGAACTCTTCAGAAGCATCACTGGGTCTTTTTCTGCAGACAAGAAAAAGGCTAAATTTTTTCGAAGATGTCTATGTGTGCTCATGACGTGAGTACAAAAATCCAGATGCATACCTTGAGCAGACGAGTTTGAAAACCTCACAAGCATGAAGACGGAAGTCAGGAGAAGAAAGTAAGATGCTGCACCTATTATGAGTTTGCAAGTAGGTCATCAGTAAGAAACAATGCACAGCTGATATAAATATAACAATCTCTCCAAGGGTGTCAACCAAACCGTACCCATTAAGAATGCCATATCTGGCTAGATCTGGAACAGGAGCCCACTCAGCATATGCGACGATGGTAGTCAAACAAGCTATAACCACATTTGCATGCTGTTTTGCCAAGTCAACATGCTGCATACTAGCTTCACTCGTTGCAGTTCCAAAGTGTCTTTCAAGAAGCTGCATTTTGATTTATTCAGAAAATTACCACTAAAGCAAACAACTAAAGTAAGAGGAGAATTATGTGGCATACATTATACAGTAAAGGCAAAATCTCCGGCAAAGATTGAGTAAGCCCCCGCAACAATAGCCTACGCCTGTCACCTGAAGAGAAGTCCAATAGAGAAGTTAGAAAGGAGGATGGAGTTCAGATGATGAAAAGATTTAACCCAAGAGGTTCTTCCTAAAAATTATCCAAGCTAAATTCTAAAGACGAAATCATAGTTAACTAGATTAGACTGCAATTTTTGAAGTAGGTATAACTGAATAACCTTAAGGTGAGACAAAAAAATGTTAGCATATGTGTTAATTCAAACTTCAAGATTCTAACATCAGACTAATGTGAATTTTTTTCTTTATACGGTTCTCTTAAAATACCTTCCAAGTCATCATAGTGGACTGTAATATCTTCAGGAAGCCATCTCAGCATCATCAAGACCACTTCAGCCTATTGTTTGATAAAAAAGACAGAAACACTCTAATTGCCTGCCCAATAAAATAAATCATCAAAGTAAGAAAATGAAAGAGTACTCCACTTGTAAGGGGCCCTGTCCAGACAAGGAAGCTGAAAAAGTAAATATCTCTTGCCAAAGATTCGGGCCTTCTCTTCTAACTATCTGCAACAAGATAAAGATATATATCTGAATCGTCTGAGAAAAAAGCAAACAGAACCACAGAGCAATGATGAGAGCAAGTGAAAAGGCAAACGAATTTGAACTCCTACCTCAGCTACTAGGGCAGCTGACTGACTCTTGAGAGACCAATCCTCACATGCATTAGCAACCTCTGACATTAGATCAATAGAGAGGTTAACAAGTTCCCTGCATTCTGGAGGACTTAATTCGTCCCACCGTAGTCTAACCAGATGCTGCAAAAGAAGATGGCTTCAACATAAGGATGCTATGCTCTTCTAAGAAACAAAAAAGTGACAATCATGTATAGCGCACAACATACTGCACTGAGATATTGCATAGAATCGATGTTATATCAAAAACCAAAAAAGGGATATGTTTATCTATTTGGGGCAATGGCATAGAGGTCACAAAAGTAAACATTTTGAATGTTTCTACGAAACCCTCCAATCTTACTTGCCATTCGACCCTTCTCTACAGGCGTCTCCAGTTATTCTGATTCTATAATATGAAAGTTGCGGCTGATCTCCCTAACAAAGTAACTATTTGGAAATAACAAGTGATTTTGGAACAAGATCGGAACTACATAGCAATTTGACTGTTGATGGCTATATCAGCATGTGGACCAATTTCGTTCAGCACCAGAAATTAACGGAAAATACAACACAAGCTATACAACACAAACCTGTAGCATCCTAAAAGCATGCAGACGAATTTCTGGAGACCACTCCTTTTTCACAAGTAGAAATGAAGTATTTGCCAAAACCCTGACATCTCCAGATTTTATCTGCAAGTTAATTCAAAGAAAACAAAACACATACACCAGATTACTCAATCAAAACAAATCCGAAAAAAGTTCAAATATATTGCAACAGCATCCTAACACGATAGTCACAAGTGTTTAACATCGACAATACTTATACCTCAAATCAAACTCATTATACTTATAATCAATGAATCAAACGCTCAAGCACTCCCTCACACTACATTAATATTTATCTTAGAAGGCTAATCATATGTTTGCTTTTTTGTTTTCACTACCAAAACCTAAACATTCTCCTATGGACCTCGTGACAACAAAAAAAAACCCTAGAACCAAGGCAAAGCAACTGATTACACAAAAATGCAACATCACTACGCAAATTCGATCACCGAACGAATTACACAAGAAGAAAAATAGTAAGGAAATCGAAAAAGGGAGGGGAGGGTAATTACAGATTCGAGGAATACGACGGCAGATTTACGAGTCTCCGGCGCGGAGCGGTAATCAAGGACGGCGAGGATGGCTCGAGCCACATTGCTCGCCGTGGAGTTAATATCCTCCATTTATTTGCGGCGTTCGTCACCGAAGTTCCCTTCTATAAATTGAGATTCTCACACACTTTCGTCCTCGTCTTGTAGAATCAGCAGAGAAACGTCTGATTCGATTTTGGGTTTGCCTTTGGGGGTTTACGATAATTAAGCCGCTTGTGTTTATAATAAGAATCACAGATATATGCATTTTTCCATATTCATGAACCATATATATACACCATCAGTATCTATTTTTTTTATTTTAATACAATTATATAAAAAAATTTAGAATTTAGAATTTAATAGAATTATAAAATTTATAATTTACCTAAGAGTTAAATAGTTAAAATTTGGGTTTTAGATTTTAGGGATGAAATTTTTTTTTGAATTTAGGATATAAGGGTTTATGGTTTTTAAATCTTAAATCGTATATCGAAATGTGATTAAAAGGAAAGATATATGTGATTAAGGATATAGTATATGTGATTAAATCCACTTGTTTATTGCATTTTTATTATATTTAATTTACTTCCGGATATATCCCAACAATTTTATTCAAACATTCTTCATTAACTATATAATAACTTTTTTAAAAAATGTGATTTGTAAAGAAAAACAAATACTAATGCAAGCTTTTGCTCAAAGTGCAGAAAGTGAAGATAGAATGCATTCGTATTCGTATATTGCGGTGGGTTGTCATGTGGTTAGAACGAGTCTTAAGAAAAGAGATGATGGGTTCAAGGAACTGAAGCTAGGGATTATATGAGCAAGCTCTTGATGATTTTATTATGACATTTACGTTTGATATGTTTTGTTTTGGTTTTATGAGTTGTAATCCTGTACTGATTTCTTAGTCTTTATAGTAATACACAGTAACTTCGAAGATGAAAAAAGAAATTAAATATGAAAATTGTGAATGCTTAATGCTGTAACATACATGAAAGTGTTTTCAAATTTTTAGTAAGCAGTAACATATCTCAAAATTAACAAATGTAGCATTGTTATCTCTTTGTCATCAGTTGTCTTGAGAGTCCATATTTTATTTTCTTAACGAAATTCAATGATATAAATTAGTTAGCTATAAGAAAGAGAATAAAATGTCTAGCACAATAATTGAAAGAATAAAACCTTAATAATAGTTAATTATTAAGTTTTTGGAAAGAATAATGTAATTTATATAGTTGCTAGTATTCAAAGACTACAAATTATAGTTCAAAAAGATATAAACAGAAAAAGAAGTTAGTCAAATGTTCAACTAATCCAAAGTTGCCAACAACTTTATGCAAAGAGAAAAGAAAAAACTTCTATGAAGATTCCTTTCTTCTTCCAACCCAAGGACTTGGATTTTTTTCTTTCTCTAATTAAAATAAATGAGAAAGAGAAAAATAAAAATAAAAGAAATTTACAAAAAATATCATAAACTGTAATTTGCCTCTTTTCAATGCTTTTTGTCAATAATTTCTCTTGTACATTACACAAAATCAAACATATAACCCACCAAAAAATAAATTTTGGACCTTTTTTCATTCTCAGTATCTCTATCAAAAAGGAAACTCTTGAAACTTGCAGATTGAGTAATAAGAATCTCTCTCAAATAACGATTCTTTTGCCTTTAACCTTAGCAGCCATTCTTCTCTCTTTGTTCATATCGTTTCTCTTTCTCGTGGTTGAGTCAGATGCTCCAATGGGAGCCAAAGGACCTGACCAAGTTTGAAGTGGCTCTTTCGAGTACGAAGAAGTGAAAGAGTTTGAGCTAAATGGTATCTCTGATGGATCGAATCGCCGTGAAGATCCCACTGGAAAACCAAGTGACCCGTCTTGATGTGGTGGAGGAAACTTCTCGCTCTTGCTCTTTGCATTCGCGTGTGTGATCAGACGCATTCTCTGTTTTTTAAAGAAGCGGAAAAGATTCAGATATGAGCTGAGAACTAAGAATGTTGCAGTTTTGTTTAAATTCTTACATCGATGTTAGACTGATTCTCGGCATTTGCTTCAGGAGCAGCCATTGCTCTAGGGGCTCGGTCTCGAGGTCTTGTTCTTCTTCCACTCTCTCCGTGAGCCTTACGAGCTTCTCTTTGTCTGCGGAAATGAATACATCTCTCAGCTGTCAAGCAACAGTAGCCAAACCATACAAGCCATAAAAGGTAAAGAAAACAAAAAAACTTTACCTCCGATAGTCTTCGTCTCTTTTCTTGGCATCAATCTCTTTAGTTGGAGGATATTTTGGGAGGTCAAAAGGTTCACATGGCAGTGGTTCCGACGTGAAGAACTGTACAGCAAAAATAAATCAGACATGGACATTTCAACCACGATTGAGTCACAACTAAAAATTCAAAAGTTTCAAGCTTTCTTTTATCTAACACTAGGTTTGATCATCCACTTTATCAAATCTGAATAGCTATCTGATAAATTTAGTAAGATTTAGATAGATTCTAATTTCCGTGTATAAAATCAAATCAATCCTGAGTCTCTACTTTAAAGCCTTTCCACTTCCGGAATCTTACTTGATATCCCAACTAGTTTTTTCTATTCAAAGGTTCAACAAACTTACATCACTCATCAATGCATCTGTAGCTGTCCGGCGCTCAGCAGGATCAAGCGCCAGAAGTGTATCGAGTAGAGAAAGCGCCTCGGGAGAGAATTTTTTGTAGACCTCTCTGACTTGTCTTTTAAACTGTGGTAAAGGCTTGTGATGAGCATGCTTGTAATTTGAAGGAAGCCTAATCTTTCTCCAATACTCTTCCGAAGGCGACCCGCATAACTTATATATCCTATGCAACTGCTCGACCTGCGCCATTAACATAATTGTGGTTCATATTTATATGAATAATTCAAAACTTTTCTCAAGGCTTATTACTTGAGAACTAACCTCAGTACGACCAGGCATAATCGGTCTACCAGCTAATAACTCGGCTAGAATGCAGCCAGCACTCCATAAATCAATACCGGCACCATACTCTATAACACCATGAAGAAGCTCTGGTGCTCTATACCATAAAGTAACAACGCGGTTCGTCATCTGTTGCCTTTTACTCGAATCAAAAAACGTTGCAAGCCCGAAATCACCTATTCTAAGCACTCCTCCATCGTCTATTAGAAGGTTTGATCCTTTAATATCACGGTGAAGAACTCCACGGCTGTGGCAATGCTCCAGCCCTGAGAGTAGTTGCTTCATATAGCATTTAACCTGAAACATGAACATTATTTAACACGATTTGGATTTGCCTCTAGTTCTAGGGAATCTATTTCACCAAGGGCCTAACCTGTTGCTCGGTGAATTTTATGTCCGGGCTTGCAGCAAGACCAGCTAAATCGTGATCCATATAACGGAAAACCAAGTATAAACTATTTGACATCCTCGAAGTAACCAAACCTTCTAATTTGATGACATTAGGATGATCCAATCTCCTCAAAATCAGAATCTCTCTAGCCATAAATCTCAAGCTCTCCCGTTCCATTTCAGGCCGTACTTTCTTCAACGCCACAATGTTTCCTGTCAACGAATCTTTCGCTTTGTACACATTACTATATGTCCCTGATCCAATCTACACACAAACAAAAAACACACTTCAATTACCCCAAACTTATTGCAAACAACAAAACAAAAAACACTCACCTTCTCAATCTTCTCAAAAGAATCCGCTTTTCGTGGAAGCCATCCACTCAGAGCTTCCCCACAGACTTCAGATAACCACGATGGCCATCCGGCAGCAACTTGCTCACCGAGCAGATTCTTAGGCGGGTTACTCCTTCTCGGGTCAGGCTTAGACCTTTTTCTTTCCCCTTTCTTCCTCTCTTTAGCCTCTTTCACAACAACCCCATTCTCTTCCTTTTGTACCACAACACCCTCATCTTTCCTAGCTACCTCACCATTCGAAACACCAGCAGCAGTACCAGTAGCAGTAGCAGTAACAGCAACAACACTAGTGCTCTCGGTGGTTTCGGTTTTAGTCACAGAACCATTGTTCACTTGGTTTCGATTCGACTCAACCCTTGTGCTACTAACTTCATCTCTAGACCCAGGGATTGATCCTGACGATCCGGGTCGACCCAATACACAACCCATCTCATCAAACTAACTTTCATTTGCTCAACATGTTTCTATAATTGAAACAACCCAAAAACGGATCAAACTCTCTATCTCTAAACTGCAACACAAACAAAACTGGAGAGAAAAAAATTCAAACTTTAACTAAATAAGGAAAACAACAAAATTGCCAATTCCATATCTTAGATCAGATTTGACTAAAGAAATTTACTTACTTTTTGATCGAGGAGATGCGAAATTGAAGACCCAGATAGTCAAATCTGAAACTTGAACAGACAAAAACACACAACTTCAGACAAAGAAAATCCAAAAAGAGAGAAAATTTAAAACCCTAGTATTAAGACAGAAGATGTCAGGCTGTAAGACAAGTCAAAAGATCTGGAAACTTGTTTAGACACGAAGCTGACTCTCTCAGGAAAGAAGAAAGAGACAAGCAATGAGGGGATTTCAAATAAACTTCACAAAGAGAGGAGAGCCAAAAAAAAAGAAAAAGCAAAAATGGAGACTCTATAACAAGTTTTTTTTTAAATCAAACCTTTAAAGCAAACAAATAAAGAAAAAAAAAAGGCAAGGTGATACATACAGAAATATAGAGTCATAGGACCAAACACTTACTTACCACCATTAATGTAAGAAAGAAAGAAAGAAAGAGACCAACTTTGGGTAAAAAGAATCTGGAAGAGAAGGATTGGTTGAAACTACTTTACCTTTGAGAATCAGACAAGACAAGAAAAAGGAATAAGAAGAAACAGACGAAGATCTGTTGGCTTTGTTTTTATAATATAATCTTATAACTATTACTTTTGTGTTAATTTGTTTTGTTTTTGGACGCAACAGGTCAAAAAAAAGGCTCAAAGTTACTCCTCTTTAGCCCCCACCAACCTAAAATAAAACCTCTGAGCAAATTTGAAAGAAATAAAGTTTTTGTGTAGAATTATTGTTATCTTGTTTAAATTCTTAAATTTTGTTTTTTTCCAGAGAACATTGCTGTCTTAAAAGCTTTGCAATTTAAAAAATGATTTTGTGGTCACTAATGACATTTAATTTCTGATATGAAACGGCCAAAGAAGAGAAAATGAAGACAAAGATGTGTAAGGGTCCAAATGGTGCTAAGGAAGTGGTTTCTTTTTTTTTTTTGTCAATGACAATGATACAGATATTTGAAAAATATTTTGTGTCTATAATTCTGTTGGGTCAAACAATATTAATTAACATAAGAAAACAGTATTTGGTATAATACATCCACCTAATAATACAATGACTTTTTCTAATACTAAAATAGGAATTACAAAAAAAAAGAAGGAATTATGATGTATAATGAGAGTTTCCTTCATCTCTCCAATCAAAGAAGCTCCTTTATCAAGACTCAAATTGTAAACCAAACAAGGAACAAAAGCTAAGGAACTAGTGATTACTTCTGTCCTTTAGAATCAACCATTTCTCCTTTTCCTTTTTAAAATTTAAAAAGCTTATGTATCTCTCTATTCGTTCTAAGTGTCGTAAATTACAATGTTTAACTACTCTTAATTTTAGCCAGACATTAACCATAAATAAAACATGCATAGTCAACAAACAACAAATAAAAGATCATACGAAGATACTCCCGTCTAAGAACACCTAATATTTTAGTTGTAACAAATATTTTACTTGGTGTGTATCTACAAACACGTTTAAGAATCAAATCTTTTAAATTTTTATGGATTATTTATTGCCTCGATTACGAAACAACAGATAAAATATGCGGAAACAATATTGTATACAAGCTAAAAATTATAAAAAGACTTTCAAAATCATTAATCTAGAACAAAACTTAAAGTCTGAGCGGAAAGGATTAACTTGTAAACAGATGAAATCATCATCCAAACTGATGTTTTTCAGATAATTAAGTAACCTACAAAAAGCATTTAAATAGATAAAAACCATTAGTCTTACACTCAAAAGAAGTTTCTCAAAACTTGTTTCTTAATCAGAGTCCTCAGACTTCTTTTTCTTGTTTTTCTTATCCTTCTTCTTAGCTGGTGTTTCAGATGTTTCTTCTGCCTCCTCGTGCTTTCTCTTCTTCTTGCTCTTCTTCTCCTCCTTTGCCACCTCTACGGTTTCAATTTCTGCTTCAGCTTTCTTCTTCTTTTTCTTCTTTGATGGTTCCTCCTCTACGGGTTCCTCTTCTTCCACCTTTTTCTTCTTCTTCTTATCTTTCTTCTTTGATGGCTCCTCGGCCTCAGATTGAGATGGCGTTTGACCGAGAAGAGAGTCTGCAGCAGTGTTGTAAGTCTGCACAATAACAAACAGTAAATCTAAGACTTAGTTGATGAACAAAAGAAACACAAATCCAAAGATGAATAAACAAAGAGGGAAGAAAAATCTAACCTTAGCTGGAGTGATAAGACCACCAGAACCCTTCTTTTTATCTTTGTTATACACTTCAATCTTGGGTTTGCCTTTAGCTGAACCAGACAGACGACCTAGATCTTTGCCTTCAAGATTCCTCAACCTAGCTTCAAGCTATGAGTAATCAACAGGTAAAGGGAACATCATAAGGTGAGAGTCAAAATTCATGACCTTAAGCCAGTTCAGAGAGATGCTAGCTAAAAGAGTAAAGCTGTTGAAGAGTGTTACCTTAGCACGGTTTTCAAGTCCCATAGTGTTATCTTGGCCATCAGCACCAAGAGCATCACATCTAATACCTAGAGCGGCCTTAGCAGCTAAGGACCGCGAGATCTTTCCCTTGTGTTTGGGTGCTGCCTGACCAACCACAGAAGCATGGTAAATCAAACCGTACTTGGGGGTGGCATGCTTTGTCTTGAGTGCTCTAAAGAGGGCCTTCTCGGCTCCAAGAATCTGAACTGTGGAGCCAGGTTGCTTTGCTAGATTTATTAGACTCCCTCCATGAGAAATTAAACGAGCACCAACAAGCTCTCCCACCAAAGCAGTCAGATTCGGAGCAATAGTGTTCATTCTGTTCTTCAGGTAATCATACAGCTGAGCTCTGTACTCAGAAAGAGAAATGACCTGGTCACAGAGTTCCCGGATGTGCATCAAATCGAGGTCACTAACTTCGGTTCCCATAGATATAACAGCAGCTTCTTTCAACTCGGCCTCAACTTCCTCAGACAATATCTGCAATTCAACCAACAAAGTATATACTATAATTAGTCAGGGCGTTCTATGTTCAGAGGTCTCTTTATACAATTCTCAAAAACAAAAAATTACCTCAGAGAAGTCTAGCTTTGCAGCATTAACACGCTCTCCCATCAATTTAACAGACTTGGCGTACAGGATATTGTCAGAAATGATCTTAGCAAGCTCGGGAAAATGCCATCCGTACCATTCCCTAACCCTCATCGCATAGGTGTTTAATTCTTTGTCCAGATCATCAAGTAAACCAATAGCTTGGATAATCATAGTATCCACCTGACAAATTAAAAAGGATTAGGAGATATAATGGAAGCAAAGAAAAGGATAAATGCTATTTATATACAGAAGTTCCTAGCTAAAATCCAAACACAAAACATATGCCTCACATAACACAAAATCCACTAATCCAAAATGAAAAAGCCAAGAATAACTAGCTACGCTGGAAAAAAAAAAAAAAGTACCTTATCAGAGCTAAACTTCAACTTGTATCTGGCGAGACTGTGAGACAAACCCAAACTCATAGGAGCCAAGTCTTGTTGACCCAAACCAGATATGAGTTCTGTAAACTGGCTTCTGACACCACGTAGAAGCTCCATCACAGCATTGTTGTGAACACAGTCGATTTTCTGTATGGGTAAAGAACTTTAGTTAGTGACACAAAAAAAGGCACAGAACTGGGTATAGTAACGAAAACTCAAATAAAATACAAACCAGCTTCTCTTTGATAATGTTTCCAAGCTTTGAATCAGCCACAGCCAAAGCTTCACCAGCACAATTAGCTTTCAAAAACTTGCGAAGACATTTGCTTGGATTTCCATCAAGCAATTTAGTCACACATTCGAGAGCTTCAGAGGTGTTGCCAAACTTTTCAAAAGCCTTAAGCTTAACAATCTGTGATCCAAATAAAATATCAGAAACTGAAAAACTAACTAGTAAATACTATAACCACACCGAGAACAAAAAAAACTAGTCACCTGTCTAGCTGAGTCAGCTGAGGCAAAAGATGTTCCCAAATCCTGCAGAAATAATTAAATTCAAGCCTTTAGGACAACAACAACAACAGTATACAAAAAACAAAGAAACCAGACAGAAACTCACCTCAACATTAGCGAGCTTTCCTTCATCTAGAACTTTAAATAACGCGTATCCCGCAGGGGTTTCGAATAGTAATTGCATCTTTACAAAACTTTCAAGTCAACACCTGGAGAACAATATTAAAACAACCCTTGAATTAGTATAAAGCTCAACAATAATATCACACTGTTCTAAGCTCATAGTTTATCACTGAATACATTAAAATTAGGGTTTAAATATCAGAATCAAGCAAGAAACATCAATCTCTAAAGACCCTTTTACTAATTTCCGTTCAAACATCATACTTCACATTAGAAACCCAAGAAAAAGAGAGGAAAAAGCTACAAAACTCTGTCTAGGTTATCTCCAGAAATATTCCAAAAGCGACAGAGGAACCACGGAGAAGAGATAGAGAGAGATACACAGTACCTCGGAGAGAAACTGAAGCCAAGCTGCTGCGAAAAGGAGAAGGAAGAGCAACTATAAGGGAGACGCCGAGACAGAGGAGTAACTAGGGTTTAAGTGCTCGTTATATAACCCTCAACAATGTGACGGCTCTCCCACAGAACGCTGCGTTTTTATAATTCAAACACTACATTTTAGGGTTTGAGAGATTTGGGCCTTATATGGGTTATTTAAGTCGGCCCGTTAATAATTTCTTAAAACGTCGACGTTTTGTATCTCTTCTCTTTGCCTTAGAGTTTTGAAAATTTGCCTTTCTGCAAATTGTTTACAGATTTACTTGAGAGAATATTGCTCGAAGCTTCCAGGTCTCGTCTCAACTTTGAGCTATTTGATATTCTTCAATTTGGGTTTCGTAGGTTAACTTTGATTTCGCTAGAATTTCACAGATTAGGTTCTAGGGTTTAATCATTAGAAGTTGTGTGATTGGTGTTTAATCATTCGCTATATTGTAATCGATGTTTATGTTGTTACCCTAATTTGGCAGGGAAGTTATGGGTAGTGAAGATGAATCGATAGAACAAAAAGCAGCTGCTCGTAAAGAGGCACTTAGAGCTCTAAGGGCAGCTCAGGAACTTTCTGAGAGCAAAGAAGATGATGCAGCCGAAGAAGCGTGAGTATTTTTTGCTAAATAATGTTACTTTCATCAAGATCAGGAGGCATAGGATATGATTTGTTCTTGTTGTGTGTTGGCTATAGCAATCTAGGAGCTTCTCTTGTGCATTTTTATGTATACTTGGCTCAAGTTATCGGTTTCGTTGCTCAGTTATATTATCTGTCCTTAGTTCCTTTGATTTTGCCATGTGCTTGCTGCTTATTGATTCTTTTTGATTTGGCAGTGGTCCAGCCATGAAGTTTAGAAATTATGTTCCCCAAGCTAAAGAGCTTCAGGAGGGTAAACTTGCTCCACCGGAGCTACCTAAATTTGAAGATCCAATTGCTGCACTTCCAGTTGCCGTGGAGAAGACAGAGGTGTGCTGAGTGTTTTTCTTTTTCTTTTTGTATATTACCAAAAGCCTCCTTGCTTGTTTTTCCTTTGCCTCCTTAGCTCACTGGATTCTGTCATTATAGGACCCATTTGTTAACATTGCTCCAAAGAAGCCGAATTGGGACCTCCGAAGAGATGTGCAGAAGAAGCTTGATAAGCTCGAAAGGCGGACTCAAAAGGCAATGTATAAACTCATGGGTAAGTGGAGACGTTTTCTGCATACTTGATAGCTTGATTAAGCAATGAAGGATAGGTCAAGACATTAGAATATGGCTCATGACCATTAAATATGTTGCTCTTGTGATCTGTTGAATGCTACTACTGATACCAAATTATGTTATCTGTTAGTATCAGCATGTAGTGTGTTTGCATCTGTCCAAATAATTCTAATTACTATTACAATATGTGACATGCATTTTTCATCATCTTATTGCAGAGGAGCACGAGAAAGAACGTGAGATTGCTGAAGCTGATGGAAACGCCACGGAAAGTTAAAACAAGAAGACTGTTCCTATTCCAAGAGACTAGACCGTAGGGCTTGAATTCTCCTCTTGTTTAAATCATGTTGCCACAGAAGGTCTATTTCTTCATAATGTGCAAACTCCCTTCGGTTCAACATAAATTTCCGTCTATTTTAGTTACAAAACTTTTGTTCTTGTTTTGGTTGAATCGACTTTCCTTAACATAGACGTGCCTACACTTAAATTTGGTAGCCGGATCTGAGGAGGGAAGTACCTTAGAATAGTGGATGTTTGTTTTTTAGATACAACATTGGTTTATTATTCCAGTAAACAATCAAATTTAAAAACAGAGACTTATGGATTTATTTTTCGAAGCTCAAACCTAATGTACAAACTCAGTCGAGCTTTCGACATTATCTCGCCTACAGTCATGACCTTCACGAGTTGCTCTGCATTCATACGGACTGTTCATGAATCCAAGCTCCAACGAACGGAGTTATTCTCCAGCATAAAGCTGGGTAAAGTAAACCAAGATTTCCAATTTGGGGGCTCGAATCGAAACTTTCCAGTGACAATCTGTAGGGCAATACACACATGGTGATATTCATTTTCAACTGCTTTGGTAAACATAAGGTATGTTCCTATCATTTGTTTCAAATGTAAAAGGAAATCTACATCACGACCAAAGAAAAAAAAAGGAAATCTACAAAGGCTTTGGTTTGTGAAAAGCTCACATGAAAAAATCTACCAAGGCTTGATTTAAGCTCAAATATCTCTATTTGCTTTCCATGAAAATACCTAATATGAAATCACCTTCCCAAGTAAAAAACCATCAAGTAGACGGAGCCTGAGACTGGTGCTCCAGAAATTTTATCTTGACAAACACACCAACATTATGCATTTTCATGAGTTTCACCTTTTTCGAATAATTTACCTCATAAGTTATCTAGCTATAGCCACCCTATAGTTGAGGATTAGATCCTCAGGTTTCTTCCAAATATATGCCCGAACGGTTGCTAAGCTCATATCAGGAGATAAAACCTGAAATAATAAAAAAAAACTCTGCTCGTTCAGCCTCATAATGCAAACTATAAATGAGACCAGTGAACCAATTTTTGTTTGTTAAATGTGGTAGAATATAAAACTATCAGAAATCAAAAGTTGAGCATTGTTGGGTTTATGGAAGCTGACTTGCCTGGTTATTGCATAAGATCTCAATGGAAGGTCTGAGTTTCTGCCAAGGCTTTGATCCAGACGGTAGCAATCCATTTCCTGCAAACAGTTGCTGTGGTCCTCCCGAAACACTTGCTCCATCAATAGCTAGACTATCCAACGGGCTGTCAAGGACCATCTTTTCGACAACGTAATTGGTAACCTACATATGAAATGTAAAAAAAAATAGCCATTCAATAACAGAGACTGCAAGCAAAATTATAGATTTAATATTACAGATAAGTGCACCTTGTGAACTCTTAAGATCCGGGGTGCACTAAGTTTCCCTAATGTGACCACCTGCACATTTGATCCCTCACATGGATGCAGGAAGAAGCTTAATCTGGAAATTTGGAGATCTTTCAAAGTGAGATATTCAAGCGAGAAGGAATTTTTTTTTATCTATTTATAAAAAATGTAAAAACATTTGTGAGGAAAATGCTAAAAGTCCAAACTATTTTATTTATTAGAGAACAGGGTAGTGTCGTATACTTTGTATTTTCTCTTGGTGGAAGGCGATTGTTTAAGACTGCGTCCAAGCACCACAATGGAAAGTCCTTATCGTCTTCCGTTCCGGTAAACTCAGTTATCTTTTTCCTCCATGGGCCTCCTTGAGAACCCTCTGTAATGATAGAAGGAGGGGAGACGGAAGGAAACTCAAATGGAGGATACACCGGATCATTCGCAGCACCACTATCTTCATTTTTGGATGCAATTAGATTCTTCTTGGTATCTTTTACAGATAGTATATCTCCAGAGGGAAGAACTTGTGGTTTTGGTTTGTGCTTCTTCTTTGCCAGCCAATGACCCAGCAGGCCTTTCAGTGTTTCACGAGCCAGATTAATCTACAAATCACAATATCCAATGCCAAAATAGGTTTAATTTAAATAGGTTAATACTACGATACTCAATATGATTTATAACTTGCATGCAAATAATAAGACGATAATAAAGATGCAAGCAGTTAATCTACCTTGTCATCTTCAGGTCGCCCGGAAACCTTTAGGTCTGCTGAATACATCTCAGCGGAGAAGCATTGTGGAGTCTCCAAGTGTAAAGATAAACATCCGAGTCGTGTATCCACAGTAAACCATGATGGAATGCTTACCTAAAAACGCAGAGATAACAACATTTTGTGAGGTAAACAAATCCACTAGTCTAACTAAAAAAAAGAATCATAATTTTTTTAAACAAAGCAAGAGACTTACCATCTCAAATAGTTCTTCTTTCTTCTCTTCAAATGAAGTCTGCAAAAATGGAAACAGTTTATTTTAGACCGATAGCTTTGGATACATATATCAATATCAGAGACTCGAAGAAAGACTAAGTTCCATAGAGACCTTCCCGTAGTCCTCTACCACAACACCCCTAGTTATATCCCATAGTTTCACTGAGCCAGCTGCGTCCTGCAAAGAAAAACCAAACAGATATCATCGACCCCTCTATAAGGCTATCAATGGTGGCCTTAAAAGAGTCTTCAGAGCAGTAAAATTCACCTTGGTTAAAATTTGTCTTTTATTATTCAAAATTTCATGTTGAACAATCGGGTGAGTTCCTGGAATACTTATTGACGGCTCCTTGTAGGTAGGGGGCTGCACACAAGCCAAATATTAGCCACACTAATCCAAAATAAAAGGCTAAACAGCAGCATTTTTAGGAAAGAAAGAATTGTTTCTTACCGGATTTAGTCCTTCCAAGGACACCCTCGCCCTATTAAAAGACAAGTTCCCAGCCAAGAAAGAGCCACCTCGTTCAAAGATCTTTTGAGGACTCTGTACCTCGGCAGGCCATTTCTCTACAGAGGAGTCCGTTGTTGCAACCCATATACTATCATCTTGCAATGCTAATTGCTGAATCGGATATTCCTTAGTGCACAGCAAAACGCTCTCCCTTGTTCCTAAGTCTGTCAAATATAACTGACGAAACATAGCACATTAAAGGAAGTGAAATAGAAAGTTATACACAAGAGGGAACTAGAGAATAGGGCAGGTTTTCTGTCTACTCACACTTTGGTCTCTTCCACCGCTATAAACATGATTAAATGATGGAGAGCATGCAAGCGCCCAAACAGAATCTGTATGCACAGCATAGGTATGAAGACACCGCTGCTGACCTAGATCCCAGAGTCTATAAATGCATTCAGAACCAGTCACAAAAACTGAAATGATCAATATACTGTAGCCACTGTGTTCATGGTTATAAATTAGTTAAGAAAAAATACAGACCTTATCATCGAATCAGAGGACCCAGACAAGCAATACCTGCAGTCTCAAGGTGAGAAACACGGGGAAGATCTATCAGACGGAAAATAAACTAGGTACCAAAACAAACCAAACTAAACCATTGCTGGCATGAACAATAAAAATGGAAAACTTACCTGCCAGTTGAGTCCAGAAGCAGCACTCGGACATTATCTGTATGCCCCCTCAGCTTCATGGTTTTTGAACCGGTTCTAGGGTCCCAGACACGTAAAACCTGCAATAAACCAAAAGAACTGAGTAGTATTCAGAAAAATAAACCCAAAGATTGTCTGTGTTCCTGCTCTATGTAATATTTTCAGTAACCTGGATTGTTTGAGTACCTTCTCTGTGCCACCAGACACGAGCATCGTCCCGGTATCATTCATCGCCAAAGCATAGACAGACTCCTTATGGCCTTTGGCAACTGTTGGTGTGTACCCATGGGATGGTGATGACTGCACCGAAATATTGTTGCTCGAACCAACAGTTCTTAAACTTGTAACAGGTACAGAGTTCCCAGGACCATTTGCACCATTTGAAGAAGAACTATCTTCCATTGTATCATTAGGTTTTGTAACTGGTGACAAAGCAGCTTCAATATCCCATATAAAAACTTCCCCGCCAAGGCCACCAGATGCAACAACATTGCTCTAACAGTTATGAAATCAAGATAGGATCAGAATGTGACAATGATAAGATCATATATCCTACAAAACTCGCACCAACACGACAAGCAATTTTTTCCAGGTGCAACTATAATGGGAAAGGAAAGGAAGAATGACAGATTACATTTTGTGACGCAACTGCTAAACAAGTAACATAATCAGAGTGCTGACGGAGAGTCCTGGTACAAAGTCCATCCGATAAGCCGTCCCATGTCTAGAATGTTACAGGAAGATTAAGCCACATTTAGAAACCAACATGGTGGTACAAAAACAAAACAAAGTAACTGAAACAGAGTCGCTAACCTTGACGGTGGTATCTGAAGAACAAGAAACAAGAGTGCTTTCACCAGCCAAAGCAACGTCATTCACCTGCCCAATAAACAAGGGGACTGAAATTATCACATGTACAACAGCACAAAAGATACCTCAGGAAACACAGAATCCTAATTACTATACAGTTGAATTTCAGTGTGAAAAAAACTCTATACCCAATCAACATGAGACTCAAACGTAGCCGACCAAAAGGCAGAATCCTCATCAAACGCCCATCTCTTGAGTGTGCCATCTCGACTTCCAGTGAAGAGGTAACTTTGATCACTAGAAACAGACGACTTCAACACATCCAAGCAATTTATGCCAGCACAATGCTGCAGCGTACAAATTAATAAAACGAACATCAACAGGATTCCGTTAATCAAAGAAAGGGCAACACAACCACATAAGTTAGCTACTGATGTTGGAGTAAAACATTCTAACCTTTGTGTCGTTGGCATCATTTAACACATAGGTAAGCTTTTTCTCTTTGCGAGTGCGGACAGAACCGCCATTACTCCCGGCACTTCCAACCCGGTGCATATCAAACTATACCTGAAAGGAAAACCATAAAAATGAGAGACCAAACAACCTCTTCTTCAATCAGACTAGTTATCATTAGCTCTCTGCCTCCAATATCAAGGCAGCCAAAGAAATCCCCAACTCTGAATGAGAATCTCTCTAGAGAATCTCAGAAATTCCGTCAAATTAACAACTACCCATATCCAAAAATCTCAAATTGATTCGTACAAGAGAATAATCAGCTACGAAAAAGCTAAATCGTATCAAACCCATCAGAATCCAAACCCAATTCGAGACCATAAATTACAAAATCATCGCTACTCAACTTCTGATCCATTACACAGTACGATCAAATTCAACATCGCAATTGAACATCTGCAACTAATTCCAACTACTTCCTACAAATTGAAAAAGTGACGATTAAGTCTACATACCTCACAGAGAGAGCGAGAGGTAAACGAAGAGAGAAGAAAACCCTAAATCGATCTTTAGCGCGGGAAGGAATCGAGATTTGGGGAAATAGATTTTGATCTAAAAGTTTGAGAAATAATTTATGAAGAGAGTCAAGAAGAAGGGGAAACACAAGAGCAGCTTTTTTTTTTCCAAGGCGAGGATTGAAGAGAAGAACAAAGAAAAATAGTTAAACCAAAATTAAGGAAATTAATAAGAACACAAACTCTCTCTGGACTTGGTAAAAAGAGCCCATCCAAATACATTTGTTTAGGAAGGATAAGGTTATTATGTATAAACAAATCGGATCAAGTTTTACTGGTTTGAAATTTTTTCATGATTTTCATTTATTTATTTTTTTGAAAATTGTTCAATTTTTTTTTTTTTAAACGGTTTTACATGTTGACAAAAAAAAAAAAAAAANATTTTAAAAAAAAAAAAAAAAAAAAAACTGTTTTACATCAGAGGAGCAAATGTATGATTTAATCAAACAACAATTGTTATATTACATAAAATCTGAAAATTAATTTCAACAATTAATTCTCATACATGTTAGTATAGCTAAAGAATAGTTTCACAATTTCATGCTTTCAAAATCTTACTAATAATGTATTTATACCATTCTTCCACTTGTTGTTTACGTTGGATTGTTTTATCTATAATGAGATTGAGGATCTGCTTTATATTTGATTAGATTTAAAAGAATGAATTTTTATTTTCTAACGATTAACTAATTTGTTTAACAAAAATAATAAAAACATTACTCAACCACCTCTTAATTTCATTGACAAATATTTAACCATAGATAACAATGTCATATATTTATACTGATTAAAAATCATAATTTCATTGTGATTATCATAGTTTATGTTTTAAAAAGAATCATATTAGTTTTGACAACGTCGACAAATATGAAGATTTACTACCAAATCGACAAATTTAAAATAATTATCATTAATACTATTGTATCAAAAGTTGTTTCAATCGTAATCAATAAAAAATTATATAGACGATAACTCTTGGAAGCATAGTAATTAATTAACGTAGATATTTCACACATAAAACAAATGCATCACAACTAATGTAATGTACCGCGGATATATGTCAATGTGGAAGATAAGTGTACCATAGTTAGAAGATCTAATTAACCAAATATTTTATATTACATAAAATCTGAAATTTAAGTTCAGCAATAAATTTTTATAGGGATTAGTAATAACTAATCATACTCTTAAAATCTTACTAGTAATATGAAAACACAACCAAAGACCAATGAACTAACCACATGTTTTGAAATTAGAACAAAACTTTTATCTTTAAAAAAAAAAGTTTAAAATTTATATATAGGTGTTAAACTGATAAAAAATAGTTTTATTCTTGAAACAACTAGATTTTGGCTCTCTAAATCATTTATGAGTGTCTTTAGATCATGGGTTATAGTTTTGGAGTTTTAACTGGTATTTTTGTGTTATTTTTTTTTTTTTTCTCATAAACTAGCAACTTTCATTAATAGAAAAGGTGGAGTACATCAGAAAACCAAACATATATCAAAACAGAGTGGTGACAAACACCAAAGTAAACTAGAAGGGTTTGAAACCTACATGAACTGAGCTTCAATGAAATAAGCAAACCTAAAGTAAAGGACTAGTTTCCAGCTCCGAAAGCACGCCTTTCCGAATTGATCAGGCCCCTAAGCCAAGATGGACCTCCATTCGCTACATATGATTGCAGTCTGAAATCCTCAACAACGCTCTTTACTATCAAGATGGCCACTTGGTTACAATTAGGAGTCTCAAAGCCAATATCCCAATCAGCTTGAGTGGAGGTAATAGCTAACAGAGGACGAAGGTACCCATGTAAAGCTGGCCATTTCATGGGCTCGTTGATTGCTTTGAGTGTATCCATGTGAGAGAAAGCGAAGGTGACTTGCTGCTTCTGTAAGCTAAACATACTTTCCACTGCCCAATCCCAGCATTTGAACTTGGCCTCTGTTTTAGAGAAAACTTGAGTATAAGCTCGCCGACTATGCATTAAAACCTGACCTGTTTCATTTCTTAAGACCCACGCAACTCCAGCTAGGTTCTTACGTTTAGACCAAACAAGGCCGAGATTACACTTAAGACAACCGGTGTCCGGAGGCCTCCATCTTTCTGTTAACGCTACTTGAGCCGGACCATGGGTGTTCTGTTGTTGTTAAGCCCTTTTCCATTGACCCGCATCCTCAAAGGCTTTAGCAACTGTTTCCAAGGCAGTAAATTGTCTGCCCTTAAAGAGTTGTAGATTCTTGTTCTTCCATAAAAGCCGAAGAATCCATGGTATTGCCATACGTATTTCCTCGGGTACATGAGCAAGTTTTGTAATGTCTAAGTATTTTTGTGTTATCTAACCAGAATTAGAATAAAATATATATATTAAAATCAAATTTTAAAATAAAAGATATGATAGTTGGTTGAAACTCGTAATTTTAAACTTTTTCATATTTAAAATTATCTTTTTTATGTTATTAATAAATCATATTTAAATAAATTATTTTTTATCGAATATATTATTTTCTTTGTATTTTAAGCTAATTAATTACACTATTTTTTCTATTTTAAATTGTTAAAAAAAATTCTTCAAATTTTTTAAAATAGTAATTATTTTTTATTTTTTTTTATTTTTTTTTTGAATAAATTGTTAAATTTTATTCAAAAGAGACCATTTTGTTACACCAAAGTGCTAAGGAACTAAGCTACAAAAGCTTACCAAAACATGAACCAAAACAAAAGAAAACAGAAATAAGAACAGATTTGAGCTTCATTAGTTGCATCTACTATCAAACCAGTGTAGTAATGCCCCTTCCATCTTCTCATCCGTTCTCCGTAGTGAAGCAATACGATCGCGAATGTTATGATCGACTTTACTTATCAACACTGCTGCAGGTATACTAATATCCTCATGCCTTCTAGTGTTTCGTTCTCTCCAGATATGGTAGAGAGTAGCTTGGAAAGTGTATCTCAGCAAGAAAGTCTCTATCCGTGACCCTTTAGTTGTTGATATCAGCTCTTTCAAAGAACTCCAGTCTGCTGTATATCTTCCTCGTAGCAACCCTTTAGACAGAGATTTCCATACTTGCTCCGAGTATGGACAAGCAAAAAATAGGTGTTGCAGTGTCTCTATCTCCTCATCACAGAAAACACAACTCACCCTTCCATCAATTTTCCAACGCAACATGTGTTCCCCTGTAGAAAGACGATCCAGAAAAGCCAGCCATACCATAAAACAATGCTTAGGAGTAGCATACCTGAACCATACTCCACTTCTCCATCTCACATGGGACTTATGGTTTCGTGTCTGTTTCCAAGTGTCGTAGGTGTGAAACTTGTTTTTGAACTCTCCAGTATGGCTTCTCCACAGATGTGTATCCATGCCTACACCCTCTCGCTTCTCCAAGTAGCTAGCTAATTCTTTTTCTACAGTATTGAAAAGTGGTACTCTGTGCTGCCTCAGTCTTCGATCTGTAGGGATCTCAGCCATGAGCTTTGATTTCTGGATACCCATCATAATAGTACCTCTGTTTCCAATCACATTCCACAATCTCCCAATCTCACACCAATCATCATACCAAAAATGTGTATGACTACCATCTCTGATCCTAACTTTGTGGAAATCTCTTGCCCAGCTTCTATATTTCATAATCTTCCTCCACATCCAGGACCCTTTAACTTGAGAAATTTCTTCAGACCAAAAAGATTTACCTTGTAGGATTTCGGTGTGAATCCATCTCACCCAAAGAGAATCCCTAGCAGTAAGTAACCGCCATGTTAACTTAAGACACATGACTTTATTTACTTCACTCAGATTCCTAAC
>OVAP01000005.1:8407-91048 GCA_900406295.1 Aurinia saxatilis | reverse complement strand
TGTTTTTATGGGCTTAGTGAATCCTGAGGCCCATTTAGATATTATGTCCCTCGTCTTGCTTACTGGACAATGAAATATCTTTATGCTGTTTAAAATTATTGTGAAGACGCTTGATTCAAACTGACACAGGCTTAGCAATGATGGATGACTAAGTAACATTATGATATAAATAACATATGGTCTAAAGTAACACATAATGTAACTGATAAATCTATTTGTACTCACAAAGTAACACATAAGTTATAACATAACATATGTCTATCCGTGGAACATTAACATTCATCTTGATATACATCACATAAAAATAAATTTAGTTCTACTTCTAAGATGGCAAAATATCTCATACCTCTCATTGTTATTCTTTCATAACCTTGATTGCCATGTATTCTATACCTCGTGAATTCTTAACCAACAAAAAAAAATCATTCCTTGTACATTTGGCTACCGCAAGCATGACATAATTTTACACTCTGATTAACCATAATACAAAACATATTTATAAGTAAAACAAACTGATATAAGAAGAAGACAAATTGTTTTTGCAGTCATGTATGGCAGTAGAGTCACCGAATTTATACATGTGATGTTGATTCAGATAGAAGTATCTGTTCTGGATTATCTAACAAATGAACAAAAAAATTATAGTCTCTTTTAGGCAATTAACGTATATACAAGAAACTAATGATGGGCTTTAACAACCTGATGACCCCTTATTCTTTAATGGGTCTATTGGAATCCTTTTAGGTCCATTTAGATATTAGGACATAACTGTAAAAAAAAAAAAAATGTCGGCCTAAAAAATAAAGAATAGAGTACTTCTTGTGATCCCCTTCTCTGACAAACTCCGGAAAGGCCAAAGAACGTGAAACACTGCTCTCTATCGGCTCTTCTTGTAATCTGTGACATTAACTTGCATTTAATGCTTTTTTTTCCTCTATGTGTTCTGTATTGTGTATTACATGTTCTTCTTCACTTGCGTTTGACTAGTTTGGTAGTGAATTTTGTGTGTTGTTGGGTGAAGTTGATTTGGTGAAATTAGGTTCTGATGGCTCCTCTTACACTCTCTGTTGATGTCAAGAGCTCTTCAGCGAGCCCTCCTGTTAAAAATTTCGTCTTTTGAGCTCTTTCAGTGATTCAAATTGAAGTATTTTTGCTGGATTATCTACCAAAATTTGAAAATTTATGGTTCCTATTTAATTTTTATCATCAAGGCACAACAAGACAGTGATAAGTGGATCGATCCAACTTCCGTGTGTATTAACCCAACAAATTTAAGATTAGTGGATCCGGAGGCCCATTTAGATATTTTTCTTGAAACATTTTCTCTCCAAGGATAAGCGGAGGTAGTTAGTTATGAGTTTCCCAAATCCGATTGTGAAATTCTAGGGTTTGCTTCATCATATCGACATCGGAAGGAGATCCGAGCAATGCTGCAGCAGAAGCCATGGAAACATCATCTGGGACAAAGCGTAAGGGAGAGTTGGACAAGTTAGAGGAGGAGGAAGAGAGGCGCGAAAAAGAAACCAAAATTGAGGAGGAGCACAAGGCGGCTGTAAAATACGGGGACATCAACGAGCCGCCTGTGTGGGGTTATGACAGCTTCGAAGGTTTGGAGTACTATACGTCTTCTGATGAACCAAGAGCTTTACCCGGTGAAGATGAGGAGTGTATTAAGATGTGGAATAGAGACTATATCGAATATAAACGCCTGCTCATCAAAACCAAGGTATAGTGTATGCCTTTTTGATTGATAGATATATTCTTGATGATGATTTTGGTGATATGATGATTAGGGATTTGGTGGGTATAAATATCTTGAGCCAGAAGCAAGATACAAACGCATTATCCCTGGTGTGCCATTGGATCGCTATATCGGAGACAATCCCCACATTACATTCAGAGAGTTCTTTGAACAGATGGTGCATGTCTGTCTCCAAAAACTCAATGAGGAGGAGTATTCCGAGGTGGAGTTTGTTCAACTTGTGAGAGGTAATTATCAAGGAGGACGGAGAGCCATTGCATATATCACTTTTATGGCGAGGGAGAAGTCGAATGGACCTCTTGTTGAGTATCAGGCCAAGTGTATGGATATTATGGGCCGTAAGATGCATCCCATGATCTGTAGACCGGCTCCGACTACCTAAGGTACAATATTAGTTTGTCAAATAGCATTCACCGGAGTTTTATAATCATAAGAATTTGTAAATCACCCTCTGCATGACCAAGTGGTAGTATTCTGTGTGCCCATCCTAGAATGGTTCGTTTGTTGGTTTTATTCTATGCTACGATCTCTTAAGTTGATTGATCCTGATAAAAAGACGCTTTTTGGTCTTGCTTTGTTTCATGCAGGGTCTTGCTATGGTACTGCACAAGAGTCAAGATTCTTCTGTTTGTTTATATGGTGGCTCGACAAGGAAACTAAGTAACCGAGGAGAGAAACACACAAGACTTGATTGGCCAAATTCATATTGTGAAAGGTAAAATCAGTCATCTCCAGAACCGATAAGTTTTGTTCTTGTGTGTTTTGGTCCTCTTGAACAATCTTCAAATCTATATAAGAATATTGGATTGTTGTGAGTACTTATGGACACTGGTTTAAAACCTGATCAGGTTCCATTTGAAAAAGGTTTAAAGCTATTTCAACAGATGGTGAAGGATAACACTTTACTAAAGCCATACGAGTAGAGTGATTTAGCTTTTATCTTGTTGATTTCATGGGATAGTGTATAGCTTTATGGATAAAAAAAAGAGGAAGCAGATCAACAGTTGACACATTGGAGTCTTGTACCCGAAAAAATTCCCACAAAAAGGATTTCTTGACGATGTTGCCTTGGCTGCTCAAGCTAAATCCCGAGAACGACTACAAAACTAAATTTACTCGTGGGAAATAAAACACAATTTCATCATGTAATCATGTTTCAGGTACTTGACATTTGGTAACAAAAGTTTAACTTGATGGCTACAAACCACTCTCGAGCATGGCTGCATTCGGAACCAAGAAGAAAGTTTTGTGTGTTTTTGCAGTCGTGGTAGTAGTTTCTCCTAGGTGACATGAAATGTGATTTTGTATAAATGTGTTACTATGATTCGAATTGAGGGAAGGACTAGGGTCTGGGACTTTTACCCGAACCCAATCCGAAAAAAATAGAACCTAATTGATAAAATATTCGAATGGATTCTAAATATCATATTTAAAAAATCGAATCCAAATCGAAACCAAAACCAAACGAACACCTGATATCAATTGTTTGTAGATTTTATTAAAACATTTAAAATAATCAAAACATACAAAATTTATTAATTATATTTAACAAAATTAACCATTTCTTTCAAGAGTAACATTTTTAAATTTTTAATGATTTTTTGGGTACCAAACCCGAATGGAATCCGAATGACTCCGAACATGACCCGAAAATGCCTAGGCCTGTGGCGACCCCAAGTTCCAGGCCTCCTGAGGCCCATTAAGATATTATGTCCCTATGTGTAAAATCTCTCTCACAAGTTTTGTTTAGTTTATCACATTCCCAAATCGATTGTGAAATTCTAGGGTTTCATCATCATGATGTCGACGTCGAAAGAAGATTTGGAGAATGCAGCAGAAGCCATGGAAACATCTTTGTCGGGGACAAAGCGTAAGAGCGAGTTCGAGAAGCTAGAGGAGGAAGAGAGACGCGTAAAAGATACCAAAATTGAGGAGGCTAAGGAGGAAAAACAAGTGGACATTCTGGAGCCACCCAAGTGGGGTGAGGACAGCTTCGAAGATTTGGAGTATTATACATCTCCTGATGCCAAATCTTTACCCGATGACGATGACGAGTACATTGCCAAATTGGAGGTGTGGAATAGAGACTATATCGAATATAAACGTCAGATCATCAAAAGCAAGGTATGTAAATTCTTGAAATTGAGTAAAATTAGGTGATAACGTGGCTTTGATATATTCTTGAAATGGAGATGGTTTTGGTCTAATTGATGATTAGGGGTTTTACGGGGATAGAAATCTTAAGCCAGATGCAAGATACAAACGCATTTACCCGACGAGATTGGGTGCCGATACTGGATTATGTGACATGACTTACAGAGAGTATTTTGAAGAGATGGTGCATGTCTGTCTCAATAAACTCAATGAAGAAAAGCTTAAGACTAAGGCTCGTTCTTTCTTTCCAATTTTTTAATACTATGTAGGTATGTATGTACAATCTGAATCATGTATAATTAATTGTTTATCCTAGTATAGGAGCCAAAGGTGGAGTTTGTTGAAATTGTAAGAGGTAATTACCGCGGAGGACCGAGAGCCATTTCATACATTACGTTTATGGCGAGGGAGAAGCCGGATGGACCTACTGTGGAGTATCAGGCCAAGTGTATGGATACTTTGGACCAGAAGAAGCATCCCATGTTCTGTAGACCCGCTCCTGTTTAAAGGTATAGATGTTTTGTATTTGCTTTGTCCGTAGATGCTTTTTTGGCTTCCAAAGCTGTACATGAGATACATAATTAGTATTATTACAATATCAGTTTGTAACTCATGACTCTTAATCCATGTATATGATACTAAACAAACAAGCTGAAATGTTTCTTCTTAACCATGTAATTTCATCATACTCCATGCTTCATCATTGCGGTGCCACTCATGTAATCACATTTTGGTCATGTTGCAGGTACTTGACATTTAGTTATAAAGAATATCAGGTATCAAAATGTTAACCTGATATTGGGTTATCGACAAACCGCTGTCGAGCAGGCAGATTCCGTGGCTGCATTCGGAACCAAGAAGAGGACTGTTTGGCTTTTCCAGTCATGTAGTAGGTTCTCCTAGGTGTAGATTTCTTGTCATTTGTATAGATATATGTTATGGTGATTCAAATTTAAGTATTTTTCCTGGATTATCTAGCAAACCTGAACATTTATGGTTCCTTTTTCAATTTGTAATTTTAAGGTACATGAAACTATGAAAGTAAGAAACTGATGACGGGATTTAAACAGGCCGTTATGTTTTTATGGGCTTAGTGAATCCTGAGGCCCATTTAGATATTATGTCCCTTGTCTTGCTTACTGGACAATGAAATATCTTTATGTTGTTTAAAATTGTTGTGAAGACGCTTGATTCAAACTGACACAAGCTTAGCAATGTAGTTTTAAAATTGACTCTCATTTGTCGAAATTATAGGAGAAGTAAAAACTATGACTAAGTAACATTATGATATAAATAACATATGGTCTAAACTAACACATAATGTAACTGATAAACCTATTTGTACTCACAAAGTAACACATAAGTTATAACATAACATATGTCTATCCGTGGAACATTAACATTCATCTTGATATACATCACATACAAATAAATTTAGTTCTACTTCTAAGATGGCAAAATATCTCATACCTCTCATTGTTATTCTTTCATAACCTTGATTGCCATGTATTCTATACCTCGTGAATTCTTAACCAACAAAAAAAAATCATTCCTTGTACATTTGGCTACCGCAAACATGACATAATTTTACACTCTAATTAACCATAATACAAAACATATTTATAAGTAAAACAAAATTCTTACTTACCATTATTATTGCTTTTAATGCAATTGAAGTTTCGATAACGATTCCCAAAGGACCACTATCCAACTACGCAGAAATAAAAGCACTATGTATATCTTGCAATGCTAAAATTATGTTTTGATGTTTTATTCTACACAAACAAACAATTACATGCTTTTTTAATTAAATTTGGAATGAGTATTATATTATCAATCAAGAAAACACACCCATATTAGTATGAAATCATCTCTAACGTATTTCGATAGCAAAATTGAAATTTCTAAATTTGAAGGTAGATTTTACAGTAATATAGGATTCGTCAAGTCTAAAATAATTGGTGTTGTTGGTTGATTGGTTTACCCTTGTTATATGATATGCTTGCAATAGCTAGTTGAACAAACTATGAACATTTTATTTCAAATCATTTAAATCTACATGTTTAAAAGTTATGTGATTTACAATAATTTAGAATAATTATTAGTAACAGATACAAAAATTGGAAACACACAAGCTGATATAAGAAGAAGACAAACTGTTTTTGCAGTCATGTATGGCAGTAGAGTCACCGAATTTATACATGTGATGTTGATTCAGATCGAAGTATCTGTTTTGGATTATCTAACAAATGAACAAAAAAAATTATAGTCTCTTTTAGGCAATTAACGTATATACAAGAAACTAATGATGGGCTTCAACAACCTGATGACGCCTTATTATTTAATGGGTCTATTGGAATCCTTTTAGGTCCATTTAGATATTAGGACATAACTGTAAAAAAAAATAAAAAATGTCGGCCTAAAAAATAAAGAATAGAATACTTCTTGTAATCCCTTCTCTGACAAACTCCGGAAAGGCCAAAGAACGTGAAACACTGCTCTCTATCGGCTCTTCTTGTAATCTGTGACATTAACTTGCATTTAATGCTTTTTTCCTCTATGGGTTCTGTATCGTGTATTACATGTTCTTCTTCACTTGCGTTTGACTAGTTTGGTAGTGAATTTTGTGTGTTTTTGGCTGAAGTTGATTTGGTGAAATTAGGTTCTGATGGCTCCTCTTACACTCTCTGTTGATGTCAAGAGCTCTTCAGCGAGCCCTCCTGTTAAAAATTTCGTCTTTTGAGCTCTTTCAGTGATTCAAATTGAAGTATTTTTGCTGGATTATGTACCAAAATTTGAAAATTTATGGTTCCTTTTTCATTTTTATCATCAAAGGCACAACAAGACAGTGATAAGTGGATCGATCCTTTAAGTCTCATATAGATATTAGGAGAAAAGTGTAAGTATAAATAGAGAAATGCTTCTTGTTATGATCGTGTAACATTTTCTGGATCATCATTAGCAATTCAAATGAAGCATCATCATCTTGTAAAAAAAGAAGTGGGATGTGGACAGTTTGGAAGGTATGGGCCCCGACCCGAACTCGTGCAGACCCTAGGTGGGCTTAGTGGATCCTGAGGCCCATTTAGATATTTTTCTTGAAACATTTTCTCTCCAAAGATTAGCGGAGGTAGTTAGTTATCAGTTTCCCAAATCCGATTGTGAAATTCTAGGGTTTGCTTCATCATGTCGACATCGGAAGGAGATCCGAGCAATGCTGCAGCAGAAGCCATGGAAACATCATCTGGTACAAAGCGTAAGGGAGAGTTGGACAAGTTAGAGGAGGAGGAAGAGAGGCGCAAAAAAGAAACCAAAATTGAGGAGGAGCACAAGGCGGCTGTAAAATACGGGGACATCAACGAGCCGCCTGTGTGGGGTTATGATAGCTTCGAAGGTTTGGAGTACTATACGTCTTCTGATGAACCAAGAGCTTTACCCGGTGAAGATGAGGAGCGTATTAAGATGTGGAATAGAGACTATATCGAATATAAACGCCTGCTCATCAAAACCAAGGTATGGATTAATGGAATTTGATTGATAGATATATTCTTGATGGTGATTTTGGTGATATGATGATTAGGGATTTGGTGAGTATAAATATCTTGAGC
The DNA here is from genome assembly GCA_900406295.1 of Aurinia saxatilis. NCBI lineage: Eukaryota > Viridiplantae > Streptophyta > Magnoliopsida > Brassicales > Brassicaceae > Aurinia > Aurinia saxatilis. The sequence continues at coordinate 83,524 of OVAP01000005.1, read as the reverse complement.
AAGAAGCAAGATACAAACGCATTATCCCTGGTGTGCCATTGGATCGCTATATCGGAGACAATCCCGACATTACATTCAGAGAGTTCTATGAACAGATGGTGCATGTCTGTCTCCAAAAACTCAATGACGAGAACCAGTCTAAGGCTAAGGCTAAGGGGGAAGAGTATTCCAAGGTGGAGTTTGTTGGAATTGTAAGAGGTAATTTCCGCGGAGGACGGAGAGCCGTTTCATACATTACGTTTATGGCGAGGGAGAAGTCGGATGGACCTGTTGTTGAGTATCAGGCCAAGTGTATGGATCTTGTAGGCCGTAAGATAAATCCCATGCTCTGTAGACCGGCTCCCACTACCTAAGGTATACATTGCCTTCTTCCTCTTACCAAGTTTTGTATTTGCCTCACATACATTGGTAGGACAAATAAAATTCTTTTGAATTTGTAAATCACCCTTTGCATCACCAACTGGTAGTATTCTATGTGCTCGCTTGACTGCGTATTCGCTAATTCAATTTCTTCTGTTTGTTGTCTTTTTTTTTTTTTTATCAAGTGAAAACTGGATCAGAGATGGCCTTGGCGGAAAGCACTAGCATAACAACTTTTATAATGATCCACTGTTGTAACATCTTGATATATTCTTCTGCTTTTGCTTGGTTCTCTTTGTGCTCAGCACTTACCTAATACTATTATCAAGGGCCATTTTCTTTTATTGTAAACCTTTCATCTAAAGAACTTGTATGAAACTTCCGGACAGTTTTATGTTTTTTGTTATCATCTTGGAAATCAAAAACCACCAAGGGTCCTCGTGAGGTCTCAGCTCCGTCAATTTAAGGTGCTTATGGTTGATGAGAATCAAAGACATGCAGAATATCGATTTGGGTCATGATGTGGTCTGTACTCAGGCAGGTATTCTGGTGAGTCCTAGGCAACAACACCTTTGCGTTTTGGTGGACCAAATGCCTAGACCCTTATTATTGGCCGTCAGATTGGATTGAAGCAAATTTCAATCTGTATTCCACGCAGAGGATGCTATGGCAGTGATGAAACCTCTTCCTCCCGTGTGGATTTAGTAAGGGTCCAAGTTAAATGGGATAATCTCTAAACCTCTATGTTTTTAGAGGAACTCCAGTATGGTGAGTACAAAAATGGAATGCTCACACATGAGAAAGAAGAGTATCCCACTGCTTTGGGCGATGATGAACGCCAACATGTTGATGTCCACGCTAAAGTGCAGTCTTTTTTAAATGACTTCCCTCCATTGCATGTGATGTTTGGTGCGGACATTATGTCCCTTTGCCAATGAAAGGGACATTGTTTCAGAGAGAACATAACTTGCAAACGAAATTGGCTAAAGGGAAGTTTCGAGATGAAGACTGGATTTATTTGGAGATACGCCAAGGAAAAGGATCGTACCAAATTTAGCAAACCATCATGAGACGAGAAATGCTTCGGTATCAAAATTCATATGACGTGCATATGTTCAAAATTGGCCTAGGAGACGCTTGATTTAAATTGACTTAGCAAATGTAGTTTTGAAATTATGGGTGGTCAATTATAGAAGTAAAAAAAATTCCCTTAAATCATTGTACATTCTTATGTGTACTAGACGATGATTACAACCTTGGCATTGCCGGCTGAGATCCCAAGTCTCCATAAGTAACATTATATATTATAATAAATGTTCCCAAAGTAACACATAATATAACTTTTAAAATCATGATTTTAAAGACATGGAAGAGTTAAAAGAGTTTGACATCCATCTTGATAAAAAGCTTTAAATGAAGAGCTAAGAGTAACATCCATCTTGATAAAAAAGCTAAAAATTTGGTTATACCCAGAATATCCTATACCTCTGACCATCTGGAAGATATATCCTTATATAACCTTCATTGCCGTAATTCGGTCCCCATGTATTCTTAGCCACCAAAAATATCCGTCCATCCTTTATCCCCTTGCCTACCACAAGCAGAGCATGATCCTCAATTCCATCCGATACCACTTCAAAAATCCCCTAGAAATGAGAGAGGAAAACGTTATATATTATTGTGTTATGAATTAACTCTAATGATGTTAAACAGAATTGAACTTTACTTACCATTTCTAAGTTTCTAAGATTACGTGAACCTGTGACAACTATGCCCAAAGGACCAACATCCAGTTGTGCATAAATAGTGGCGTTATTAGCCTCTGCATTATATTGGAAGTCTCCTTTAATCTTTAACCCACGCCCCGATGTTTTACCCTACCCAAACAGTTAACATGTTTTTAATTAATTTTAGAACGATAGTATTAATTTTAGAACGTGAATAAATATGTATAAATAAAGAAAACAGACCTCACAAAAGAGCCCCTTATCACGGATGTAGTGTCTCGCCAGATTTAAGTTTCTGAATGCAAAACCAGCTCTTTTGGTATGCTTTTTGATATTGTTGGCTAAGTCCATATAAGATAACGTACGTTAAACCATCGTTATGCGATGCTTGCAGCAAGTGAGTGAAGACAATGGATAAACAAGTATCTACAAGAAGACAAAATTATAAAACACAGTGTTATTTGGTATTTATAATACCCAAAATTCCATCAATAGTTATAATAACAATACCATCTTCACGCTGGTCAATGGCCTCATCGGCAAACAACCCACCAATAGTCCAATCTCTAAGCATTTCATAGTTATCCCCAAACGACTACACCACATAAGGAAAAGTTAGTGTTAAAAGGGATTACAAGTTTGCACTTGTTCGCAATCTATGATGGAAGTATAAGAGAGAAAAAAGAGCAAGAAAATTACAAGCTTGAGCTATTAAACAAGATCAACCTCAGCTCAATCACCAAAGACATGTGTTTTCTGGATGCAGAAAAAGCGAAAGGCTGCCTTACTCAAACTATCTACACTACTCAGGGTCTTTCTCTTCCCTAAGCAAGTGAAACGACCAAACCCCAAACAAACAAATCTACATCCGGTTGACTGATAACCAGGAATTGGATCAGAATACCAACGGTTTGGGGAAGAACATACATAATTGTTTTAAAATACCATTATACCAATGGTTTAATGGAGGAACACACAGTATGTAATGCACTCTCACTCTCATATATAAAAACAAGGAAGAGAAAAGGGAAGCTTATATATTACTTAATAGCCAAAGAGAACGTACTGGGAATCTGCTTTGATTTTGCAGTTGCTGTGCTTGTACATCACCTCCTTGCTGCTGGCGCAGGAGTTCTTGTTGCGCTGCCTGAGCTCGGCGTTCTGCCGTTCTAGCCCGATGAGCATCTTTAATAGAATTGGTTCCTTTGGATGGTGCCCCCACAGCTGGACCCTTTTCCTCCTTAACATTCATGTTGCCTTCATCGTAATCAGCCATCTCTTTTTCCTCTTCTTCCTCTTCATCATCACTCATCCCAGCTACACCTTTAACTTCATCAGTCTTCTCTGAAACTGAATTGTAAACAATATAAAGTTGCAGTCAAAGGGAAAGTGAAGAATTAAGAAAACAATAAACATATCCAAATATCAGTAAAAATAGTTTGAAAAGAAGTTGATCGTAGTAAACCACACCTGGACCCTTCTCATCTTTAATATCCATTTTGTCTACCTCGTAATGAGCCATCTCTTCTTCCTCTTCGTCATCACTCATCCCAGCTGTGTCCTTACTTTTATCCATTTCTCTGAAATTTCATTGTAAACCACATCAGACATTGCATTCATAGAGAAAGTGAATGATTAAAGAGAAGAATAATATCCAAATATCAATAGCAAGCAGCTGTAAAATGTGTCGTTCTCAATGTAATAAGATAATGAGTTCAGCCAAAATGGAAAAAATAGTTTGAAAAGAAACTGACGGTAGTATAATCAACGGAATGTCGTGTAACTCCACAAACAAGTAATACTTTGATCAAGTAACATTCTACAAAGATCATCCACATTCCACAACATAAATCAGTAGAGTTGTGGCAACTAGAACTTACTGATCATATTTGCTACGAACGAATCATGCAAAGACAGCTAGAGGAATCAGAAGTTAACATATTATAGAGCTAAGAGAGACCAAATTACACTCCCAAGAACGTTGGTCAGTAAATGGTAGAGCAAGGGAAGCCTAAAATGGTGTTACATAATTAGAACTTACAAGTTTCAATGATTTCTGAAAAATTCTAGAGGTCACTAATCTCTATCAAGCAGCTAGTATTTCAATGAACTAAGATCTCATTCATTGAATCAAGGAATTAGCTTAACAAATCCATATGTTTTTTCAACAGATTCTAAATCTATACAAGCTACAAATCAAAGCAGAAATCAACTCAGATCCGTTGAATGAATGAAGCTTTACAGAAATCCAGTCTTTAGAATGCTTAGAGAAGAACGCTACGTGCCTTGGATTGATGAATGAGGATAATATCAATGTTCAACCGATTTATAAAACTATTCAAAGCTACGGCAATCAATCTCTAGAAAAATCCACAAGAGATTCGACATCCCCAAGAACACATTATAGAGCTAAGAGAAACCAAATTACACCCCCAAAATTACAACTTACAAGTTTCAATGTTTCTGAAAAATTCTAGAGGTCACTAATCTCTATCAAGCAGCTAGTATTTCAATGAACTAAGATCTCGGAACAACACACCAATAGAATAAATGCTTAATGAACTAAGATTCAAGAGAGCTTGGAACAACACACGAAGAGAAGAAAATCTTAGAAAACGTACGAAACAAGTAGAAATTTCCTTCAATAAACTCAGATCCGAGAGAAGCAACACACGACGAAGAGATAAGAGAACAAAAATCTTACCGAGTAGTGAACCCTAGGTTTCTGAGTCGCCTCTCCTCCTCTTTCGAGAGAGCGACTGACACTACCTCCTTTTTCTTTTTTATTGTTGACTCATTTCGTTGACCCCATTTCAGAAAGACGCTTTATTTAAGTTTTTGCCTTAGATTAATAAAGTTTTATGTTTGTGAAATTGATACAGTATCCTTTTTTTACACTTCAAAAATAGAAAGGGTCCATGAATAAGACTTTTATATAAATATTGTCCAATAGGCGAGCAGTATCAGATTTTTTTGTTTCAATTGTTTGATCAAAAACCGATTTTTTTAAATAAAAAAAGGTGAATGTTTTGGAAATGGAGACAAGCCCAATGATTTGTATTTGCAATTCCGAAAAATAAAGAAAGAGACTTTCTGCCGCAATAAATAACATAACAAAAACAAAGAGAATTTTCTTAAATAGAAAACAAGGGACATGTGGTGTGTGTCTGTGTGACATGGACAAAAGGGCAAGAAAGGAGATTTTAACCAAGAGAAAAAACAATATACATAAAGTTCCTTATGATGACTAGGACGTTACACACACATTTGTTAATTGATACTTACATTATGGGGGATGTTGATTTTTTCCTAGGATATTTCCAACATTTGTTAATGACACTGTACTTTGTCTTATTTTTCTTACCTGAGTAGTTTTATACTAATAATTGGATATTATAATTCTTTTTTTTTACTATGGTCCAACCGCACGTGGTCCAATGATATAGCTAATTAATAAACATTAATATCATATTATTAATGATTATGGAATCTTCTTGACATCATTATAGGTTGATGCATTTTACATCACAACGCCATGTACTAGTGATGCATTTCACATCATGAAAGTGATGTACGAGACTCATGCACTAGGATAGTAACGAATATTTTGAGTCCCCACAAAGAAACCATCCAAAAACAACATGTTACAAAAAATGGATTCGAATTAAAAAAATGATGGTGTCATAAACTCATAATGTTTTGTACAAAATAACAAACCAATGATCATACACACTAACCATTTAATTTTCTAAAATCATGCTTGTGCTCCCTATAAATAATTGAGAGACCCTTATGGATAAAAACTATTAATAGACTAAATAGTGTTGGAAACAAACAAAAAAAAACGTTGATTAATAAATAATATGAAACTTATAATCACACACATAACACATTCATACTATATAAGTTAAATCACACTACATACCATCTTCCATAAAGTGAAAGATTAAATCTCAGCCGTTGATTACTCCTCTTGGTCTTCGTCTAAGATACAGGGATCAACAACAAAACAAATTAACAAACCCTAATCAATTCGTCTAGTCTCTTATATCAAGATCCAATAAGGTACACTATCTCACTCGTTTTATCACTCGTCTCGTAGGTTTTTCTTATACAAATATTATAGGTAGGTGTCATTGGTTTGCGATTTTTGTATACAACATTATGATATATTTTCTCTATAGCTTATACACCATTTTTCTCGAGTTTACCAAAACTGCTTGCATTGTTTTAATGGTTACATAATCTTGCTAAACCTTAGTTATGATCTTTAGAGCTTATGTTTTTGCAAGTTATCTCACTGAGGGTTGTTCTGTTCCTCCTTTGAGTGTTGGATTCTGTTCATTAATTAATTGTATTGTACTTGAGATCTTCATTATGGCTAGAGTGAGTTTAGGGTACTGACTAAAAGCTGTATAGGCAGCAGCAGAAGCCATGGAAGCATCATCTTCTTCTACAGAGGTAGACACTAAAAAACAAGTGGGCATGTTGAACAGTTTCGATGGTTTGGAGTATTATTCATCTTCTGATGCCAAAGTTTTACCTGGTGACGATGAGGAGGAGTATATTGCCAAATTGAAGGTGTGGAATCAAGAATAAGCGCCAGATCATCCAAAGGTCTTGAAATTGAGTGAGTACAAGTAGATGATCTAATATTGGTGTACGTACGTATGTGAGTAGGGGTTTTACGGGGATTCAAATATTAAGCCAGATGTTAGATACAAACACATTCGCCGAATGCGTTTGGATGAATATATTGGAATGGATCCCGATATGACCTTCCGTGAGTACTTTGAAGAGATGGTGCATGTCTGTCTCGATAAACTCAACGAGGAGAACAAGTGTAAGGGTAAGGAGGATTCCAAGGTGGAGTTTGTTAAACTTGTAAGAGTTAATTATTACGGAGGAGGAGGACCACGATCCATTTCTTACATTACGTTATAGGGAGAGAGAGGTCAGATGGATCTCCTGTTGAGTATCAGGCCAAGTGTATGAAGCATCCCATGCTCTGTAGACGGGCTCCTCTTTAAGATATAAAATTGGGTTGCTCTTACCAAGTTCTGTATTTGCTTTGTCCATATATAGATGCTTTTTTGGCTTCCTAGTACTATAACAATATCAGTTTGTGACTCATGATATGAGATTAAAAACAAGCTCACCTATCGTAGCGGAAGATCAGCCTTTACTTTGTTTTTCTTTAATATGGTCACAACTCACAAGTGTGGTCATTATCAACAACCAAATGAGTGTAGCTAGTCTACTTTCCCAATGTTCATATGCTTTTGAGTAATAAACTCATCAGAGTCAAATCTTGTTTCGTCATATTGCTGATTTTTCTGGAATCATATATTAGTACAAACGAATTCGAATCCAATCCAAACATATTTTTTCTTGTAGCAAATAAAAAATTTATGGTTCCTTCCTTTGATGCCATTAACGTATACAAGAAATTAATCATGGGTTTTGACAATCTAATCACGCATTATTCTTTGATGGGCCTATTGGGATCCTTTCATGGCCCATTCAGATATTAGGACATAACTGTAAAAAAACAAAAGTGTCGGCTAAATATTAAAATATACTTCTTGTAATCCCTTTCTCTGAGAAACTCCGGAAGAGCCAAAGAACGTGAAACTACTCTCTATCGTCTCTTCTTTGTAATCTGGTGTGTGCCTCTCTGTGACATTTTCTACATTTAATGCTTTTGTTTCTGTATATTATGTATATATATTTGTGTTGTGTATTGTTTATTGCATGTTCTTCTTCACTTGCGTTTGACTAGTTTGGTTTTTGGCTGTAATGAGTGAAATTGATTTGGTGAAATTAGGTTCTGATGGCTCCTCTTACACTCTCTGTTGATGTCAAGAGCTCTTCAGCGAGCCCTCCTGGTAAAATCTTAATCTTTTTAGTGTTCTATCAATTTTGTTTGTGTATTGGTTTTGTGACATTGATATGAAAGTGAAATGTGTTAATATTGATTTTTTGGGGTTTATTACAGATGTTATGAATAAGATAATGCAGATTCCACAGCTTAAAGTGAGCAAAGGCTTTGCTTCTGTCAGTACGCAAGACGAAAATCCGTTTGATTTCTTGCGCACTCTCTTTGGTTCGTGCCTACTACACTTATTGGATCATATGCTATCATAATCTTTATGAATCTGAATCATAGTTTTAGCATTTTATGAATTGGTGGCCTCGAGAGTGTATAAGTCTTTGTTTTCTGATGTTTTTAGTTTTGATGATGCAGAGGGGTTTATAGCAGGAGGTACAGCTGGAGTTGTAGTTGAAACAGCTTTGTACCCAATTGATACAATCAAGACTAGACTTCAGGCAGGTCAAGGTTTCTATAGTCCATTGGTGTAAACAAAAATAAAATGTTGAACTTTAGCTTATATTGGTCTTATGATGTAGGCAGCTCGTGGAGGTGGAAAAATTGTTTTGAAGGGTCTTTATTCTGGATTAGCTGGAAATATCGCTGGTGTCTTACCGTAAGTTACTCGGAGCTCGCGTAGCTCATCCGTAGTTATGTTTTGTTGATTCAGAACTCTCGTTTTAGTTAATTTGGCATTTGTGATGGGTTATGCAATTACAGTAGATGATGGTTTCTTGTAAAGGGATAGTATTGACATAGTTATTTCTCTGTAGGGCTTCGGCTTTGTTTGTTGGAGTTTATGAACCGACAAAGCAGAAACTGTTGAAGACCTTTCCTGATAATTTAAGCGCGGTTGCTCACCTGGTGAGAGATTTTTATTACCTTTAGTTGTCTTTTTTTCGGTTTATTATTAGTTCTTTGTTTTCATTAACTGATCAGCTCATATTCCGCAGACTGCCGGGGCCATTGGCGGACTTGCTGCCTCTCTGATCCGAGTGCCTACGGAGGTAAGAAGTCATTCTCGGATATCACAACCCAGCACCTGTTCTACGTATAGTTCCTCAACCTATATCTCTATGTGTGTATTCTTTAGGTTGTGAAGCAAAGAATGCAGACTGGACAGTTTACATCAGCTCCTAACGCTGTTCGTCTTATTGCATCAAAGGAGGGATTTAGGGGTCTCTATGCAGTTAGTAACAACATTTAAGCTCTTCTTAAATTGTCTGCACTTTTCGTTGAACATTTCATGTGGTAGCTTATTTTAGTTTGCTTCTAGGGATATGGATCCTTCCTGTTGCGAGATTTACCGTTTGATGCTATTCAGTTCTGCATATATGAGCAGCTATGCTTGGGATATAAAAGAGCGGTAAGCTTCTGAGCAAAATAAATAACAGTTCTTGTATCTGTAATAGCCTTATAGACTATAAAAAAAACAAATACATGTGTAATGTCTGATGAACTGATATTTTGCATGAGATTAACTTTGATCAACTTTTTGGCAGGCTGGTAGGCAGCTTAATGATCCTGAAAACGCTCTAATCGGTGCATTTGCTGGTTGGTGACATACCATTATATGCTTTAATAGAAATTCTCTGGACCATAAAATCAAATTTTGAATGAGACTTAAGTTCACTTAAAGAAGACTCTGGTCCGCATTAAAAACTTGACATTACAAAGTACAATGCTGCTAATCCTAGTGTGTGAGAGTAATGTAACTAGCATTACTTATTGATCGGTGCTTTGTATTGTCATGGTCTGTGCAGGTGCTCTGACCGGAGCAGTCACCACTCCGCTTGATGTTATTAAGACAAGATTAATGGTTCAGGTAATAATGGTTTATAACACACTTTAAGTGATCCCTTTGTGTCTCCAAAATCAGATCTTCTTATTATTCTTCCTTGGCCTTTTTCAGGGATCAGCCAAACAATATAAAGGGATCTTTGACTGTGTTCAGACAATTGTAAGAGAGGAAGGAGCTCCCGCTCTTTTAAAGGTACACAACACACAGACAGTACTTTAAAGCTTCAAGGAGAATTCGTCGAAACAGTATTTGAAATTGAGCTGCATTAAGACTAGAAAACGGGACTTATGACTCGATATTGTACTTGTAGGGTATTGGACCAAGAGTGTTGTGGATAGGTATTGGAGGCTCGATATTCTTCGGTGTGCTCGAGAGCACCAAGAGAACACTCGCACAGAGACGTCCCAAGACAGTTAAAGAATTGAAAGAGGAGTAAGTTTATGGCAGCTCATTCGCAAGGATAAGAAAATGATTGAAGAGTTATGTTTCACGTTCAACCCCTTTGTGGGTTCTATGTGATCAGAGTTTGTGAAGAACCAGTGATCATTTCAACTTTCATTACAAATGGCTTATATCAGTAAAGTTTCATTAAACATGAAAGTTTTGAATTATCCAACAATGCATTTCTATAAAAATTTATAACAAAGACAGTTATTACACTGTACAGTGTACACACCTCATATATATCCCTCAAGGCTGCCTTTCAATTTGCCGGAAAAAAAATTGAGGTAAAGAGGAAGAAAGAAAAAAACAAATAGAAAGAATTGTGAGAGCCATTAACATAAACATACAGACACAAAACACTAAACCCTATAAAATGTCTGCCAAAACATCAAAACCATTTTCCAATTTATCCCGGCTAATTTACAGCCTCATCGAGCTCTCACAACGATGAAGCAGAGAGTGAGGGAGAGATATTTGATATCGCATCCTTTGGGATCTCTGAGTTGACACACTCACATGAGTGGTAAGTATCCTCCTCCATGTCCTTTCTTTAGTACAAGTGGTCCAGAATTTTCCGGGACCTTATCCAACACATTCATACATGCATCGACCATGTCAGGAAATCCTGTCGCTGTTGTAGCAAGCTGTAACCGTAACCTCAAATCACGTGTTCTCTTCAACAAACACCTGAATGATCTCCACATATATTTGGCCCACTCAGCTGGTAAGCCTCCACCCGTGAGCCAAACTGAGAATTGAGACTGGTCGCCTCGAGCTGCCATCTCCGCTCTGTAAAATTTAGCCAGTTCCAGAAGCATTGAAGCTTGGAGGGGAAGCACAGCTACAAATTCAGCCACAAACTCTTCCGCTAGTTCGGGTTTGAGCATCAGATTCCAAAGCACAAGCGCCCATTCGCTCGGCTGGTTAAGACCATAAGCTTCTGCTACAATCAGAGCCTCCTGGAAACGGGATTGATCGACAAGTGCTCTTCTGGCATTTGTTTCGGATAAACAGAGCCACTTGGAATCTGGCATCCTTATTTGAAGGGAGACAAGGGAAGCCTGACCACAAGCCTTTCGTGCTTTGTTTCCAGCATCAATAGACGAGTGAACTTCAGCAGCATCAATGTAATAGCGCATAGAATCAAGGAGATCTTCATTTTGATCCTTGTCATACCGTAGAAACCACTGCTGTGCAGCCTCATCTGCACGTGCCTCCAGCAAAGCAGCTGTTTCGTGCTTCATGTCAAAGTGTTTATATACCTGAAAACAACACACGTCTCATGAATAAAAGCTATGAACAGAAGTCATTTTTAACAAAACAATCCCAAAATATTGCTTCATATGCACAAGTAACAGAAGTTTAAAGACAATCTAGATACACTCTGTATATCATCTAATGTAGTATGGAACTATACTATACTTTTGAAATGAACTCTTTAAGTTGGCTATATCAGCTTACTAAAGACATACCATTGCGAATGCATCATGGTCATTTGGGTTGAAGTGATTCAACAAAGTCAGAACAGCCATGCGGAAACTTCTGACAGCCTGGGCAGTGCCAGTGTTTGCATCAGCGGCAGCAGAAAATTTTTGTAGTAAAAGATCGAGCTGCCCGTTTTCGATTAGGATATTGAGAATGAAATTAAGAGCATGAAAGTTTCCGACACCAGTTATTAAACGAGCTAGGCATGAGAAATCGCCCTCAGCAACATAAGCCTCAACCCTAGTGGCAGCAAGTGCCACGAGAACATCCACTCCATCAAGGCAAGTGGATGACTTGTAGAAGTGATGAGACAGAATAAGTAGCTCAACCTGGAAATAAATAGTCCGTTATGTAACACACCAGCATAGACGACTTATTTGCTCATCGTTTTTACTAAATCATTCATAAGCTTTCACAAAATCACATACCTCACACGCATGTGGTATTTCCTGCCCAGTAATCACAAGACGCATTAATGAATGACCAATTTCTTGTTCAGATGGACAAAGCTCTGCCCACTTTAAAAAGTCCGAAAATCTCCACAAAAGTGGAGCAGGCCCTTCCTCCTTTTGAGAATCTATATATCCTCCACGATGAGCTGCGAGTAAACCCTGACACATGGAAGATAGATTAGACACAAAATACAAAAAAACCCAGAGAAAACAGTTACGGAGACAAAAAGAAGCCATTACAGGGGGTTTTCTCTAGTAGTGGATCAAAACAAAATCATAAGATAAAAAAGATTTTTATCAAAAGTAATGATGTATGAATCGTGTCATGTATGCACAGTAGTTGACAGATATAGTTTAGCTGAGTTACCTTCAAAAAGGATTCTGCAAGTATCTGAGCAATACTAGCAGCGGGCATGGAATGTGTATGGACAAAGAGACGTGCTTCCTCAAAGGAATCTTGTGCTTTAAGAGAAAGTAATCGTAACAATTCTATAGGCTGCTTTTGATATGCCTCGGTGAATGTAAGGCCCAGTATGTTAGCAGCTTTTATAACTGCGATAATTTTTCTTGCTAGCCCACGTCCACTGCCTTCGCTTAAAATGTTCGATAGACTTTCCAACACCTGGAGCATCAGATACCAATCGGTATTATATCCAGCAAAAAGATTATACGAGGAAGATTGGGGAAATTGACAAAACGGAAAAGTGTTATTCGTTTGAATAAATATGTAATAAGCTTCACAGTAACAAATGAAAATTTAGGTGAGAAAGATATTGAGAGAACAACCTGCAGCGGTTCAATCATAGGTTGGTCTATTTTCAGACTGTGCGATTGAATGACAGAACGAACTTCATCATCCAACCTTGACAAGGGTACTTGAGTACAAGGCGTAGATATCATTGCTAGCTTCATAACAGCATCCAGAATTGTCAGTTCCGAAGGTAAATTTCCTGGAGCAAGCTTAAGTTGGAGCTGCTTCGCAGCGGTTACTTGTCCAAACTCCAGTAAAGAGAGAACAGCTCTTTCCAACTCTGCAGGTTCTATACTCTCTTCCCACTTTGATAAGGATATCTCTAACCCCGTGCTTTCCTCTTGAAGCTGGAACTCGCTTTTGATATTTAGAAGAGATGAATCTTCAAAATCAGTATTCGTATCTGAAAAATCCACAAAATGTCTTCTTTGAGGGACATTTCCTTTCGCTCTCCTCTTGGGCTTCGTGTTGGCACCATATGTTGAAGAACTTGCGTCTTGGTTCCTTAGATGTGCTTGGCCAGGGGCCCGGGAGTCATGCTTTTCTCCAGTTTTATTTTTTGTTGCAGACGAAATATGGTTATCCATTTTTGTTATGATGCTTGCAGTTCGGTCTATAAGATTTGAAGTATTTCCATTTGCCATGTCTTTTCCGGTACCACTCAGACTCAAAGTTCCTACATCTTTCACATGTGCTTCTGCTTCGACAGCCAATAGCCACACTCTAGTCTCGATTTCTCGCAAAAGATGCAAAGGATAAACCCTGATATTGGAAAAAATCATAGTCATACACCCAGTAAAAATTATTGCACATTTTGGTACAAGATCAAGATTACTTACGGGTGAGACAGAGTTGTTAGTCCACTCAACCACTGAAGGGATAGCAGTAACAGCTCATAGATCTCTCTTGCGGGGAGATCTTTCTCCACCGCTTCTGCATGCCTAAGGAAAAATAAACCTGCCTGCAAAGGGATAAGCAACAGAATCACTTGTAACAATATCACGATTACACATACAAAATGGTTACAACTGAGGCAATCAGAAACGTAACCTGTAAAGCAGGGAAAGAGAATCTCATAAACAGAGTTTGGCAGTGACCCCATAATGCGATCCTCTCTTCTGGAACATCCCAAAGGAATTCTTTCCATTCTGCAACCATGGATTCCGCCTATATGTACCGCAGATACAAAAATGTTTATTAAGATGGGAATTTAACAGTTCCCGTGACATTACTAGAAACAATGGCGCGCAAACAAAGCTGGCCTCCAGCCCAATGAAAGACAGCTAATTTTCAAAGACAGGACAAAATGTAAACGGAATATGAAGCCAAATCTTCCCTGAATGTGGAACCAAATTAAGGGAGCGAGCATTTCAACTTAATGGAGCTTATGCAATCTGTATTGAGTGGGTAGAACCAATCTATGCAAAGAAAAATGCCTAGTTCTCCCTGAACATCACATTTAATTCGAAGTTATATTGAGATAAAGATCACATATTTCCTATACTCCTGCAATCTGTGGTTCATCCTAAAGTTGAAAGAACCTCTAAAAAAGCAATTCTCATGTCCCGGTGTATAACCACTATGTAGTCAAAAGAAATCATTAGCTAGAGACAGAAAACAGCATGGGTAACCTGTAAATAGTCTAAGAGCAAGATATTCTTACAAATTGCTAGACTTTCATATTCCAAATGACCAGAAACTTTCTGACAGTGCAAGTATAAGATAGGAGCCAAGAAGTTCTGTTACCTGCGTTTCAGTAACATGATGAGCAGAGGATGTCCAACTGGAATCAATGGTTTCAAGTTGCTTGGCCCAGTTACGTGCTTGCTCCCACTGCCTGTTCTTTTCCAAAGCTGTCAGAAGAGAGCCATCATCAAGAGCCTCACTTCCTAAGTCAAGATCGCTCTCCCACCGGAGTGATGGCTCAGCGAGATTAACTTTCCAATAAAGACGCCGATAATATGTGGCCACAGATCCCCCATCACCAAAATCAGTTGCAGCTAAAAGTTGCAGTAAGCATCGTTTCTCATATGGAGAAGGACAAGATGACAAAACAGCATCAGCAGCCTTAACAGCTGTTTTACTGATCCAAGATGCCCCAAAATTGACTTCTTTGGCTGTATTTGACTGAAAATGCATAGATTCTTCTTTAACTCTAGCCCCAAAAGAACCCAGATGTGCTGAAGCTTCAGACAGGCGCATTTGAGAAAAAGCCTGCAAAAAGGGATTAAGACAGGTCAAAATCCTATGAAGATATCAACATTCACCACAGAAGAGAAAAAGGCAGTAAAAACTAAGCATTATACTAGAAACGGCAGTAAAAACCTAATGCATTTACAAATTCTCGTTCCATATCTTCTTTTCCCTGCATACATCTAATCATAACTTTTGCAAAATTTCATCATCGCATTGCTCCCACACCCAAAAGAAAAAAAAACAAAAAAAAAAAGAGTGGATAAATTCATGGTGATAAAAACAGCTTCAGAAACACATATCTTGTAAAAGTCATTGTACACAGATAACCAAGAGCCGGAAAAAAACAGCGAGAAAAAATAGTGGGTCAGAGTGTATAACAAACCTGAAGAGCACGGAAAAATGGCAGCAGAGAACAGGAAGGGAGGAATAATTCAAAAGCTTTTAGCAGAGGAAGAAACAAGCGTTGTTCACAGAGCACGGCAACCATTTTTGATAGAGACGCGTGCTCATCAGACGAATCACTGATATCTTCAGCTTTTTCATCTTCCGCAGCTTCTGTTCTGTGAGAACAAAATATTCTACCAGCAGAGGTGTTTAAACTACTAGAAGCCAATGAATCCGCAGATATGTTGGCAACAAGTCTTCTCCGTTTAGGATTCCTCCTATTGTAACGAAACTGGACACCTCTAGCATCCGCTGGCAAGGAATTTGTAGATGCTACAGCGGCTGCTATATTTTCTGCTATTTTAGTGGTTATATCGTTCACCTTGATGGACGACGTTTCCCTGAAAAGCAAGATCTTAGTTAGAGCGAAGACAAATCATGCATCCTTTTATTCTATAAAACATAAAAAGTTTGACAAGCTCAAAATTATAGACTTAGAAATAAGATAGGAAATAACTACTATACATATATTTACTGTGAACCAAATATAGAGGATGATTTCCGATACACCCAACCCAAATTAAATTTCTGTCATTAAAATTTGTCACACCTGGCTGCGGTGATCTCCAACCAAATTGTTAGGCATGATATAGGAGCAACATCCGGAAAGCATGATGCTATGAGAGCCAAAATAGACCATGACAGCTCCTTAGCTTTCGATAAAAGGTAACCCCCAGGATTATTTAGCTTCTCAGAGTAAGCCAAAATGCGAAAGAGTTCAGCAGAGACATAAGCTCCGTCATCCTCTGAGAAGGAACATGTAAAATCTCTGCTTGCGTCACCTGAGTGCGATATGGGAGCTTTCTTTTTTGAATTGGCATATCTCAAAACGGTCAATATGTGAGCTTTTAAACGTTGGTCACTAAACTCCTTTGATGCCTGACAGATAAAAATGTGTCATGTAATCGTACAAAAATCTTGAAATATAGCACAGTAAGTTACTGTTTCTGTTTTCTGACACCAGCGAAAGGGTGAGAGACATACCACACTGAGCACCGTATCAAATGGGTATCCTCCGAGCTGCGCTTCAGATAAGAATCCAACCTGAAAGTTATAAACATCAGGTTAAAATACAGCTCAAGGGTAAGAACCGAAAAAGTATAAAGAATTATCATGAACCATACCCAATCATTGTCTCTTGCTAGCATAGCAAGGTATTTTGTGCTCAGAGGAATCTTGTGCATCTGACAGAAACGAGTAACTAAACTCCAATGCAAGCTAGCAGATGTCTGCTGAGACCGCAGTTCAGACCCATCACCATCACCTGTCAATAGCCAGTATCCACTTGTTTTTCGATCTACTCCAGTCTCTGGAAGACTAGCTTGTTCCAGATGACGAAGAACAAGCATTAGCGGTAGACAGGGTTGAGCATGTTTTTGCTTAGAGACACTCGACATATCAGGATAAGCATATTCGTTAGCAAGGGCCCTAGCCAGTGACCCCATTAGATCACCTTCACTAGATATCGCATGAAACATAGAACCCTTAAGCGATCTTTGGTGCGCCAAATCCACGTTATCATTTGATTTATAGAAGGATGATATTCTTCTCAATGATGCCACGTCTATCCGAAGCATGCTGGCAGATAAACCACAAAGCTCAAGAAGGAAGGCGCATGAAGCCACCAATACAGAATCTTCAAAGTGTGTGATAGCAAGTGGTATGACCTGGGGAGCAAAAGAAAACAGTCATGCAAACATAAATAGACAGCAACTTAAAAAAAAAAAAGGAAGGAAAAACAAATATGCAAGCATTGCAGATAGAATGAAAATTATGCTAGAAATGGTAAAGGGACCAGCACGTACAGATGAAAGAAGCGACTCATCAGTCAGTGTCAGAGGTGCAAGTAGCATTGGAACATCTGACTGCATATTTCTATGTCCATGTCTTGAAGGGCCAGATTGATCTTCCAGTTTTAGCTTTGCAACTCTATGTTCCAGGAAAGCATTAAATGCTGCAAGTGGCCGTCCACGATGCAGGAAGTGCTCAAGTCCAAGCTCGCTTCCCTAGTTAAGTTCAACTTAAACATAAGTAACTATTATACAAATTCCATCAGTCAGTAAATATACAAAGCTCAGTGATATGTTGCATGAGCATGAGATGACAACCTTTCATCAAGCTAATTTTAAAAAATGAGACATTAACATGACAGTAAATAGATAAGAAACTATTATAACAATTGAAACAGTTAAAGCATAATCAACAGGTTAGAGAAATAGAAATATGATAGTACCACTTCAGTCTTTGTGCTATGAAGTTCTTCTTCGATATGCTTCTGGATGATTGCTTCCCAGGATATGGCACTTATCTCAGTTGGATCATCCACATTTATAAAGAACTCAACACCTCTGTGCAGCAGATATTCCCCTGTAGGATATCCCGAGATAGACAGCCACCCAAGAGGTCCCTACAAAGACAACTTTCTGGTATAAGAGACTGCCCAAAACATTTTACGTAAAACACGTGTGCTCGAGAATTCACGGAACAGATAAATTCCTCCTTGATAACGAGTAACAGTAGTTGGCTATAAGCAAAACATATATGTTCTTGTGAATCTTAGAAGGTGTGTGATGTGATGTTCTATCCTGCCTAAATCGTAGTGGTTTATTTCCTCTAATGGTTCGCATATGCAGCAGTTCCTCACAACCATCTTACCGCAGTGCAATTATTGAGTTCAACTACATCCTTTAATTCCCAAAATCTGAAAGAGTAATGTACAACTCAGAAGAGCACATAGGGCATACAATCAGAAATGAATACCTGGATATAAAGCTGCACTAATCTACGAACCGCCTTAGGAAACCAATAAGGCAACATCTGCAAGAGTGAGGTATCACGTGCAGATGAGAAGAATACACTGTCACGCCAATTCAGATACTCTGACAAGGCTGATAAAATAGAGTCAGTGAAAGTATGTCATCATTATCATTATAGACAAAAAAAAAAAAAAAAGTGTGGTGGATACCATTCTTAGCCTTGGTTAGCACAAGATTCCCAGAAATATTATCCCCATAACAAGCAGTAACAAGCTTACTCCGTAAGGTAGGGAATCTCTGAAGAAATGATCTCAAATTCTCTAATGTGCACTGCTCAGAAGAGTTACTATGCCTGTTCACACTGCCAGTACTCAGGCAATCTTGAATAGGCACCGAAGCATACATCATAGTTGCTAAAGCTGCCATTTCTCCTGCCCCTTCGGCAATGTCATCAACTGTAACAATTTCATCAATCTCTGGCACACTGAGTCCACCATCTGCTGTCGCACCTCGTGACATAATTGAGCGTGCGTTTGAAAATGAAGCATCATACTCCCGGCCCTTGATCCTAGAGAGCAGCAACCATTTTGCCCAGTGAGAATCACCCTGAATACATTGCATAGATTATTGACACTCTTAATAAAAAGTAAATTTTCAGAAGACAAACCAAAAGGAGTAGGAAGAACAGACATATTAACAACATATATTTGATGGACGTAGAAAGCACTTACAACAGCTTCCTGCAATGAACTGTATGAATCATTATCTAGGGCCAATTCGTGATGATCAAGGTACAGATCCAGAAGGTTTGGCAGATTATTTTGTGTGCAATAATGTATGAACAGCTTGTGTACAGCAGTCAGGGTATCACCATTTTCTCCTCCCTCCTTTCTGGACAAACAAAGATCTAGGGATGGCCTACAAGATTCCTCCTTAAATGAAACTTCGCAATTACCAAGCATTACACCTGCCCGAGCCAGAAGATACACTATATCTGGAGAGTTCTCCCAATATTCTTTTAAAAATATAAGTTTTTTTGCAAGTTCCTGCTCCATGAGTGTTGTTAGCCACAAGGAGCACCGGATATCCGCAGGCAACCTAAATATCTTGATATAAGGAACATCCATAAGTACAGAATCCACTTCTTCGATGGAGCATATATACTCACTACGGGAGGAAACTGGATAATTTACACCAGAAGACTGCTTTGGACCATCCAAAGCAATTTGCAAACTTCCATCATATAAAAGATCCTCGGGAATGAGATCCAAGAGTTTAAGGACTTCATCCCAATCATTGTGACACATATAATACTCCAGCTGGGAATCCCATGGAACATGAACACCCATGACTGAAGGCTGATCCAAGACTATCTGCACAAAAGTCAACAAGAAATATTACTAAACCCAAATAATCCAACTGCTCCAGTTTCAAGCTAAACATGCAAAGTAGGTGCAATTAGATAAATATTCAGTTGAAATCAATATGAACTTCCCGAGACCGGGCAATACTAACATTCTGCAAAGGTGCAATTAGATAGATATTCGGACATCTAGAGAGTAATGAGAAAGAATGACTATATCCAACTTCTTACATGATCAAATGTTCTCTGGTCCCAAGCATTTGACCACACGGCTGCTGCAGCCCAATAGCCAGCAATTGCATCAGCTTCATCAGGCGCATGCTCAGATGAAACCTCATTAATTTTTGTCCAAGAACCTAGAACAACACCATCAACCTCACCACACTCAATCTCAAGATGCGGGAACAAAGATGACTCCCCAAGGTGCAAGCTAATTTTAGTGGAGTCAAAAGGTACTGCAGCTTTCAAGAGCTCCTTTTGACGAGTGAGATATGTTTCCCAAAAGTGGCTGCTAGGATAAAGCCTCTTTTTGTCACAGGGTCAAGCAAGGAAGAAGTTGAAATAAAGTCAGCGCCACAGAAATCCAATACATCCTTCTAACAAGTAAAAAATAAGAAAATGTTATACCTCGATAAGAGATATCCTCTCCAGTACATGTTCTTCGAATGGTCTTAAGAAACCATGTTTCCTCATCTCGTCAGCAATTTGATATCGAAGGGATCTCCTCACTGTACCAAATACCAACTGATTGAGACACACTTCCACATCCTCTCCGAGCCTTTGCAGAGTTGCAATGGCAACCCCAGCTTCACCCTACACATCAAGAAAGCCAAGTGCTAGATATCATACAAGTAAAACACTCTGTCTAAGCAAGTATATTAAGGCTTACCTTCAAAAATAGATCATAAGCAATAGCTCTTCCGACATCACGAACTTCAGTAAATGTATCATGATGCTCTCCATTTTCAACCATGTCTTTAGAATGTTGAAGATGCAACTGAAGAACAGCTAAAGGGAGTCGACCGGAGAGCAAGGCATCCTTAACAACGGTTTTCAAATCCAAATTATTGGTCTTCCAGCGAGCCATCATCTCCTTGGGGTTTTCCAGAGGAAGAACTTTCTTTTCTGCAACTACCCCTTCGGATACAAGGCCAGATGTGTAACTTATTTCATCAATGTCCTGATCAGCTTTGGCTGCCATCATACCCCTAGGTGTCAAAGCTAGCTCCTCACTGTTATTGCGCAAATATGTGTCAACTTGTCTCGCCTCCGCAGATGTTGCATCTGGACCAACTTCAAGCTGAGAATCATCCTGCAAAGAACTTGGGTCTACCAGGTTCAGTGACTTCTCATTGTTTCCCTGTAACAACACACACGTCAAATGTCAAATTCTAGAGCAAAAACACAAAATCCACATTCAGTTTATAGCATTGATATCATATACTACCTTTCCTAGCTTCTTAAATTTCCTGGAAATACGGGATTGAAAATTTCGGGTGATCTCCAACAGATAGCCCATCTCTGACAACCTCCTTGAATTTTCCATCACATCGCTATGCAGTGAAACTGGTGGAAGTGAAAGTAATTGGGTCTTATGTTTACTGTCCAACATGTATCCATCTTTCTGATATTCAAGTAACCCGTATATCCGAATCATCTCAGTTGCAAACCTTGTAGCCAATGAGAGGAGCCTACATTCAACATGTAGCAATAAGTATGAATATGCAAGCGTGAAAGCAGCCCAGTCAATATAGGTAATGGCAGAACTAAGGCTCATAAGATACGGGTGTTGCTAAAACTGACTTCTAAGAAATACCACATGTGGCTGAACTAATATACTAAATCCTAAAGCTCTAATTAATTTTCAAAAGGGAAAACAGAAAAAAGTAGGATTGGAGAGGCTTTTCCATGAATCTTAACATGCCTTCAACCGAAGTGCAACTTGTAAAAGATTATGTAACATTTTCTTTGACTTACAACCACGAAGGTGTACTTAACAAGCTTAAAATAACATGCTAATAAGTAAAGACATATCTACCAAGCAGGGAGAACACTACTATTGTTTCATTGTTGATCCACCTCATTAAATTTGAGAACTGAAAACCAATCTATACTTATACCACTCATTACTCAAAAGATCCTCACCTGAATACAGCCGATATCTCATCGTTTCTATTCTTCCGTGACAACAGATACGCAGCAGAAAAGAGCACCCTTAGCAGGCCTTCTTCTGCCAGCTTCACATTACCAAGCATCTTCAAAGACCTAACCATAAAGCAGAGGTTGATCGAAATCAATTCATGATACAAGACAAAACACAATGATGGCATAAACATGCGTACACTAGAGATGAGGGTAAAATCATGGAGAAAAGGTTGTTGAAGGAATTATCATATACCTAAATACGATAAGGGCGCTTACCAACTAAACGAGGGTGCCTATAGAAATTAAATCTTTAAAGGTCTGAACTAAACCAATACAACCACGCATCATCTTTGTTGTTTAAGGAAGCCATTTTTACTGTGGGGAACTACGGTTCTCAAATTGGGAAAAAACATAAAGCAAGACAAAATTACAAGCAACTTACTCGTTGATCTCATCAAATTTTAAGTACTCCAACGCCATTTGCAGTCGACGCAGACGAGCGATTTTTAGGTCCCAACCTATGCCAGCAGTGGATCAGTTAACATACCATGAGCTTATTGAACAAAACTAAAGTGTCAGCAAACTATAAAACCATCTTCAAGTCTCAATATGTGAGCTTCTGCTATTACAACAAGGAGATGTACTGACATCATAATGTAAATGAGGAGAAACAGGAGAGAATAAAATGGACAATAATTTATTATATTAAAAACCTTTAAGGATCGACAAGGTTATCCACCAATTATTGCAGTTCACAGAACAAGTAATGTTTCTTACCATTTTCCAAGCACAAACGATCTGCAGCTTCAGGGCCTTCAAACAAGAGAACTCTATCGATGACCTCAACTTGCCAAGGCAAACGTGATTCCCCTGATCTCAAAGTGTCTCTTCCCTGGCACCCAATGTCAGTCGTTTGGAGTGGCTGCAGATATTCGATGGCCTCGGCAATTGGGTAATTCGAAGTTATTGAGATGGAAGGGAGAAAAACTGAAAGCCCACTAGAAGTCACTAAGTAAAGAAAACCTTGGGAAGAGCAACCAACTGATTCTCCTAATAAAGTTTCTTCAGCACCTTGAATAGAAATCTTGCTGTCATCGTGATTCAGATAACTATCATCTCTCGCAGTCATATGCGTCTGCAGACTATAATGAAAAATCTTACAGCTTTTATCTTCCTTTTTTGTGTGCTTTCTAGAGAAATGCGTGAATCCCAATGGAGAAAAACATATGTTATCATCCAATCCTAATTTCTCGGCAGATAGAAACATCTTCCGCGTGACATGTGAGTCTCTTTGGAAATTTTCAAGTCTCATTACATCTGTTTTAGGCTGAGCAGAAAAACCACTCAACCATGAACCAGAGTAACCAGCTCTTCGATCAAAATTATTATATTGTCTTTCTAAACATGGGTCAGACATCAAGATATCAGAAGCAGAAAATTTGGAAAATGCATCTTCACTTTGAGAGTCAGAGGAATTAGCATGGGGCACTTTTTGCTGGCCAACGTCCATGCCACCAATTTTCCACCCAACCAGACTTCCAAGCCCAAATTGACGTAAGCAAGGAATAGATTCCATAGACATGTGGTTTTCCTTGAAAACAAAGTCATCAATACATAACACATACACCAAGCCATTTTCATCAACTGCGGCTATGAGTGGTGTATGAGACGCTACTATAAGCTTTCTAAACTTTCTTCTGTTTGCTGAACCAACAATAGGAGACGTAGACATGAATGGAGCAAGACTTTGAAAGTCACTTCGCTGATCCACCTCTCCAGCTGCTTCTTGCATATCTGATGAAGAATGCAATCCACGACCACATGTCTGTAAGATATCCCAATGAGAAAAACAATCCCCAGACTTCACATCATATAGAAAGACCAAACCAGAAAGAGTGAGGCAGATAACAAATTTATCAGACAGCCGGAAATCTGCCCACTCATCTGCAGGTCCTATATTTGATTCCTCAAACTTCACAAGGGAGACCCATTCCATTCCCCAGCTAAACAGCTGGGCAACAAAGATAACGCTCTTACCCTTGCTTCTTTTGTTTCCATTACTTGTAGGATTAGATCCACAATTTGATAACTCCATAACAAATCCAATCAGAAAATGAGAATCGCTGGAGAAAACCTTGGCGCACCTGTACAAACTGTCAACTAAAGCCGTCGGGTCTGAAGCTACGCCAAAACTATTGTCACTTATATTACCTTCCTCCGGCATATTACCCTTCTGAAGTAAGGCCTTGTCTTGGTAAAGAAGATTTGAGAAAGGCAGATCATTATCTAATATGCTGAATGAAACAACCTCTGCAGAACAAGGAAACGCTGACTTCTCAGGGAACCTTGACTGCCTTATACCTTCAGTTTCAGTAGTTTCCACATCAACTAAGAAAGACCGCATCCACTGCTTTGAACCATCACAAGAAGAAACACTTTCGTGTTCCGATTTCTGATTTAACCTAGAAGGTCCCCATTCAACCCACTTCCCATGCCTCAGCTCACCATTTGGTTTGCTTTTGACTCCGTCACTTGACTCTTTGGAACAGCAAAAACCATGGACCGTAACACCATCATTTCCAGATACAAACAACACTTCCCTAAACAAAGGATCTCTGTGCCGATTGTAAGTATCCCCACAACTACCCCAAGCAACAGACTTTGCATCAAAGATAAAAGGAAAACCAGAACCGCAACTATCTACAAAACCTATCTCATCAGAACCAACTCCTGATCGAGACGAAGACACAATATTCTCTGGATCCAACCCACCAGACGCTGTAATATCATACAAGGGGGTTGGAGAGCATGTAGGACTATTCGACTCTTCACTAGAACTCCCTGTTGACAAAGAAAGACATCGAACAACGCAATTAAAAACGAAATGCATATGCATCTACTCCTATGAACAAGCAAACAAGTTATCTACCTGCGACCAGAGGTAGCAATAGAGCTTCAGAGTGATGAGAGAGTAAACATAACAACTGCCTCGACGGAGAAATAAAAGCCTCTCGAAATTCCGATAACTCGAGCTGCAACGGAGAAGGCTCCCATTTGTGCAACTGCAATAGAGTTGGTCCTTCCTTCACCAACCTCTCCATCATCCTCTTTTCTTCTATCACCACAACAAATCAGAATTCTATATAACAGTACTCTACAATCAATCAATCTAATAAGGCGGATTTCGAATCCTAATTCAAACTAGAAACCTTAAAACCCTAGCTCAAATTCGATCTAATCAAAACAGTTTGAGAACAATACCTTGAGAGAGATCGAGAGGTTGAGATTAGAGACGAGAAGATGAGCTTATCGCGAATTTGAATTGCGAAAAAGAAGAAGAAAAATCTGGAGAAGAGAAGTCGTAAGAGAGATGATGAAGAAGATGATGATGAGACATTTGACGTTGGTGGTTTTGGTTTGCTCCGTCGTGGATCCGGTTCACGGACCACCGTGTCAGTCAGTCGTCTGTTTCTGTGCTTACGTGGAATTTTTATTATACTTTCATTTAAATCATTTTAATTCATCATAGACCCAAAATGATTGGGCTTTTGTGGGCTTTGTTGAAGCAAAATAATTCTTGTGGATTCTTATTTGTACAAAGTTCATCGGCCCATAATACCAGAAACTGAGTTTATTTTTTATTTTATTGTTCCTATGTAATTTGTATGTTAGTGTGAAACTGTAGTATTATTCTTAAATGGCAAATCAACTTGTAAATTTGCTTTTTGTTTTTTTAAAGTGTTAAAGTAGCATTAATAGTAGGGAAAAAAACATAGGGAAATTGTATTGTATATTAACTTTTTGATCGATAACTAGTTTCTACAATAACTATATATTGAACTATAAAGTGAACTATATATGGTAAACTACATAGTGAACTATAAAGTGAATTATATGTATCATAGTTCAGTATATAGTTGATTTTATAGTTCACCATATATATAATTGATTATATAGTGATATATATATATATATAGTTTATCTAGATCTGCTTTTTCTGGTAAAAGTTGAAGAGAAAATTTTGTAAAAATTGGAAAGATATATATATATATATATAATTTTTTTTTTGTAAAAATTAGAAAGATAAATTTGAATTTATAATGTGACAATGGTATAATTGTCTATATCAAAAAATATCTTTATATGATAACTAAATAGTTTGTGTTCCCAAATTTTGACACAAAAAACCAATATATCCCTAATTTTCTCAAAAATATATTGAAAAAACATTTGATTAAAAAAATTTTATAACCTTTGATTCGATTTATTTATTTTGTTCATTCAAATTATGGTAATTCTTTATAAACGTTTAGTAATATAGTAAGGTTAACATAGTGCACTAACTAAGCCAACTTGATAAAATATTTTGTAATTATTTGTTAATTAATTCTCTCTTTTTTCATAGACGGTGAAAGACACAAGTAGCGGTATCTCACTTTTGCCTAAGCAGAATAAATCATTTTGCTTTTCCATGTTTTTTATCTCGCATACACAATTTGTTTATTGGCTCATGTTTTCGTCTTGAATCTCGTATTGTAATGTCTATGTAAAATACTTGAGTGTACTATAAACTTTTAATTACATCTCTATTGCAATGGAAACAAGTTCACGTTATAAATTGATAATAAACTATCTAATAAATCACTTATACTAAAGTTTAGTCGGCAGTAAAAAAAAAAGTTGAGAATTGGTTATTAAAAAAACAAATATGGAGAATTCCATAAAAGAGATAAAATAAAAAGATAACGTAAGTTCTCGGTCGTTGAAAAATAATTTTCGGACACAAAAGAAAATAAAGGAAATGGATAACTTGTAATGGCAAACATAAGCAATAATAACGAATGACTTTTATGGTAAGATCTTTATTTTATATTTCTATGATTTACCCTTGTATTCTGTCATATTTAAGGTGGGTCCCAATTTCATATATCACCAAACCAAAATTTATGACAAAATAAACCCAGAGTTAAGTTTTTGATTGGTGCAGTTATGCCTAATCATTTGATGGTCCCTCCATGTTAGGGTTTTCAGCTTCACTTGATTGTGGTTTAATTAGTGTTTAAAATTCTTTTCTCATGTTTTGACATTTGTCACTGGTGTTCTTTTACCCCAAGTGCATATTTGTTAATATATAATTCATATTGTTTAAATCTGAAGTTACTTGATTAGCTAGTGCCAAAAGAATAAACAAAGATGTTACTCCTTAGCTAAATTTTCACCATTTTACCATATGAGATCAAATGTATATTCATAGCCAATATTTTTCTTCATTGCCTATATAGAGATGCTTCCAAATATATGTAACATAGTAACATCTTATAATTAAAAATTCAATAGTTGAATGTGAATACCTGGATGAATATAGAAGTACCTAACCCGAGATGTTGAACTATATCCATTCTAGTTAGATACAAAATGAACATTTCTTTCCAAAGTTCACACAAAAGTTTTGGTCATTTGATTTAAAACTCGTTTACTACTACTAAAATTAATATATGAGGTGAATCATCTTCATGAATGACAGTTTCCACGTTCTTAACATCATCAGCTGCACTGCATGAGACTCTCTTCTTGAGTTTCCGAGACAACATGATCTTCATGATCATTAGAAAAAATCTTGAGAACTTTCATCATTCTGGTTTTGGTTATCAGCATGACCGTGAACATCTTAATTGATCCAAAAAAACATATGTGGATATATTAGCTCGGAATTTAAAAGGCATGCAGAATTAGCAACTATCGGATTAATGGATTTTTAATCATATTAACATTTAAGAAGGATAATGTTAGTTTGTAAGTTTGAATATGGTAGTATGGTTAAAGAAAACAACTCAAGTTTTGTGAAACCAATATGAACAAAGTATTATTGGACATAAATAACCAAAAAAATCTCTATAGGTTCTTCTTTTTGGATATGACAAAAGAGAATAGGAGTAGAGAGCATAAGCAAGGCATAATAAGAGAGGGGTCGCATAAAGTGACAGAGGAAGGACATAACAAGACAGCTTTGGATCAAATAAAATGTTGTCAAATTATAACACTTAACCGACGCAGAGTCCCCGCATGGTGTCATCATTTCTCTTCATGCCCCATTTTTTTTTTTTATGTCTTTCAATGAAAATCTGCTTTACTTTTTATTCCATTTTTTTTTTATGATCTAGATTTTACATTACTTTTTTTATATAAATTGTTATAAGCACATATATCATATTTGTGTATGTGTGTCTGAGTTGTAATTTGTACTATAAAGGTTATAGTGTTGCCTTTTTGGTGGGTGTCATTAGTTGGGCCTAACCCTAAGTCAACTTTATATGTTCCACAAAAATTATAGAAAGTCAACGAGATCAATGGCTTTGGGATATTTGATACTTGAGTAATCAAGCTCTTTTTTTGCATCCGTTCAGAATGAGCTAAACTGAACTATGTTTTGGCTATTGATCAAAACACAGATGCGCTTTCAAAATTGATATATCGCAGTAAAAATTAGCTCGAAATAGTAGAATCTTGTGATCTTAGGTCTTAACCGATCAACAAACCCATAAAAAAAGGAAATAGTAGTTTTGTGGTTCAATTTCAAATAGTTTTGTATGAAATTTTAATCGGATATTTTTTATGATAGAATGAAAATATACAGTTTATTTCATATCAAAATATTTTATTAGCTCAAGTAGATTACAACTAATCTATTCAACTCGATTATAGATAGATTAATGGCTCTTAATTTTGATAATATTCCAATAACTTGTGCTGATTTAACCGATCTATTTTGCCGATTATTAAAATATATCGATCAGATCACACCAGATCAGGCTAGTCATGGTTAGAGTCCCGATTAAACAACATGTTTGAAATGAATCTAAACATCACTGAAAATGTAATTATTGAAGGGGTAAAGATAGAGGAAGAAAAGTGAAAACAAATAATGTAAAATTTTAAATACATATGAGAGAAAAGAAAAAAAAATGGAAAGTAAAATTCGAAAGAAAAAAAAACTGAAATGATTACTTTCGCCAACCCACACTCCAGTCTCTTCCCCACTTCTGAAGGCCCATTAATCAGATTCATATTATTACCTATAATTATTTACCCTTTCCCTCTTTTTGTCCAAATGTATCAAAAATGAATCATAAAATATTATAATCACCCCCACACACGAACACTAATGTGTGAAAAGAAACCTGGCTATCTCATTACAGTATACGAGTTTCGTGTATAATAATGTTCTTTATTTCCAGGGAGCCAATGCTATGTCATAGTGACGTGCTCCTTACCACATCAAGAGAGGCCTAAACTAACTTTTCTTTTTCCTTCTAAAAGATATATTACTGAAGTAAAATATAGGATGTGATATATTGGTGGAATATAGAGGTGGGAATAAGAAAGAAAAAAGAATCGTTTTCGATCAAAATCCGATCACATGTGCCGAAGTTACTGAAACAACTTCGGAGTCTAGAGCCTTAACAAGAAATCTATCAAAAGAACAAAAGAGGAAACACGTCTAAATTGAGTATTACAAACACCCGTGATAAAATTATGATCACATCTAATTCAAATCTAACTTGACAAACCGTGAAACAAAACTCAGAACCATTGAATCTCCGATAAAATGATTCTACCTTGAGAAATTAATCTACCGCTATGGCACCAAGAAGCTTTGAACCTTCACTGAGGCCTGATGAAAACCAATTGGTATGGCTTCGGAAGAAGGAGACCCTTGTTATAGCCAAACCGCAAGTGTGAAGAAGAGATGGCCGATCGACAGTAGAGACGGATAGATTCACGACATCCAGACGATTCTAATCAAACGGAAGAAGGATTAAAATCGGATCGGACTCCGGAGGTGACAGGGGGCACCGAAAGGTGAAATCGACGGCATGCAAAAAAAAGACTTAAGTCGGAGTAGGCTATAGCTTTATCACGGGGTACATGCAACAACAAGAACAATCGATTTCATACCAAAACGATAAATCAAAATAGGGAGATCCTTAATAGAGATCGAAGTACCATGGATCTAGAATCGGGTAACCCCATCTCTATCTCCCTCAAACCATAGATTTGTACTGAAGGAAACGATTTGATACAAATCCCAAACTAAAAAAAAAAAAAAAAANNNNAAAAAACCCAAAAAAAAAAAAAAAAAAAAAAGAGATCGGACCAACGACGATGCCGTGTGAGCCGCCGTGCCATCACCAACAGATTTTAATTTATTTTATTGTAGAGAAAAGTTAGAGCACGAATCTAGAACTAAAACCACAAAGAGGGCTAAACTAACTACACAACATGAAACATTATGGAAAAAATCCTAAACAAAATTTTGGTCTTAGAATATTTTATTAGTTTTATCAATACAAAATTCATCACATTACACATGATATAAATATCATATCTAAAAGGCTAAAACTCGTTTCACTCTAGAATACAGGTATTATTATTATCCAACATGCAACAATACGACCTCGTAAATATCAATATAATGCGAAGATACATAATTATTTCCTTTGTAAGATGATAATTATATACGTTTACCGTTAATTTATCATTGTTTTTGTAAAAGTATCACATGGTAAATGTTTGGTTATTAGAAATCACATCATTATTGTTGTTGTTTTTTGGGCTGGCTCTAATCAAACAAACGTACGGCGCCAATTACGATACTTACTAATGATGTAACTGATGCTACTACTATTGACGAGTGATGGATGTAAAATAATTATTGTTAACCACGCAACCCATAGCAGATAATAGTGTATGCATGTCATTCTACCGGATTATTACACAAATATAGAAACCACCAATATTTGTTGTTCTTTTTCTATATAGAAATATTATGTTCTTTGTCTTGTTTCCATTTATCATTTGAAGGTTTTAGCTTGTATTTTAGATTAGAATTTTCGGTTACGATTTGCTTTTGATTCCGAATGATTTGTTTGTTTGGTATTTGGTTTCGGTGGAATTGCAGATCCATCGGTTTTTGTTTAGTTCCTCAAATTTTCATTTAGTTTGTAATTTTTTTTATGTATTATATATGATCTTCAACCGAAATATATATTATGAATTAGTCTTGTTGTGCTGTGAACCAAAGCTCGAGAGGACATTAGGGCTCTTAGTGGAAACTTCAAGCTTTTTTTTTTCTTTTTTATTATAAAAACTATAAGGTTTTTTCTAGACCCTTCAATGAAACCTCTCATATATCTCAACTAAAAATTTTAGTTCATAATATACTTGAATAAATGTAGATGAAACAACCTTACAAAATTATCTCTCCTTATCGTTGAATGGTTAAATGAAACAAAAATCTTGTATAAATGGAACTAGTTTATTTCGCCGACTCAAGTCTCTGGAATACCATGATGTGGTTGCTCGCCGCAAAAATAATAATATTTTCTGTCTAATATAATATGCATAGTATTAAAAAAAGAAATGGATAGTTATTAGCAAAAACAAAAAGATAAAGGGTTTTAACTACATATATGATATATCTAATTTTGCTAACCAGAACTTTTGTAAGAAAATAGAGGTTTGCTAACCAGAAAAAGAACTTAAATCTAAAAAAGCACTTTGATAGTATATGTTATAAAAAAAATACAGAGATGAGGCTATCATGCATACATACGTAAAGTAGAAAAATAAGTGGGCTTGGAATTTGAAAACGGTGGGGTTTCTAAAACTTGATGAAACTATTACAAAAAAAAAAAGCGATCTTGCAAAAGGTAAGAAACTTTTCTCTCTTGTATGATTAAGATCATTTTTACGAATTTATTTATCTTTCATTAGTTGCAAATTTTATTAAAGGTAAAAAAAGGTCAAATAGGAGCCTAATTCATCAAATCATAATCATGATATCCTCACACAGGGTACAGAGGAATAGATTTGCACCTAAGATTTTACCATCATTGCTCCTCCTAATCTAAATATATATATTCCTTTTTGGAGTCCCAAAATAATATATCAAATCGTATATAAATTATATTTTTAGTACTACATCATTCTGTAAGAAAAATATGAAATCCTAGCTATAAGAAAGAAAGAAAGAAAGTGATAGATGTGTACATATTCCCATCACATCTCCAGCCATTTTTTTCCATGGAAAATGATTTTCAGAGATTTTAAAATATATAATAAAGTAAGTAAATCTTTTCGGAAAACGCCAATTCTAGAAAATTGAAATTTATTTTGTGGAAGCAATGATTACAAAATGGTGCCTCTCTCTTCGTTTGAACACATATATGGATTCTCTTTTGTACATACTAAAATGTTCTAGAATTGATACAGGTAGTGTGTTAAATTCCCATTCTAAAATAATACTCCAGATTTTATGATTTCAGATATAAAAAACGAATTAAACTCATGTTTATATCTACCACATTCGTTTGACTAGTTTTTTTTTCCCACACTAACTAATACTTATCTTATTGATTAATCCTACAAAATAAAATCGGTGGCCATAAAAAATTTCAGAAACAGTGTCGCAGACCTTAAAAAATCCCATAGGCAATATCAGGAACCATAAAAAGTCCCGAAATCAACAAACTAAGATTTATTTTGGTACAATCTCTAAAATTATAAAACATGACACAAACTAACGGTTCTCAAATAAACCAACCCAAATTATAATATGAACAATTGAGATGACACAAACTAAGATGAAAAGCTTCATCTTCTGTCCATCACACCGAATATGATGGATAAGATTACACGTCTCACCAAGAACAAGGAGAATCCGGGAGAAGTAAGCACTCCAAATAACATGCAAGTCTTCTGTCCGCCAAAGCTACATCCAAATCCTCTTTTTATTGCTGCATCAAACAATATGGAACCACTGAGAAGGCATCTCTGGAACGAATCTTTATTCAAAGAAGAACCCTGCAAACCCGAAGAAATAAATGCCAAAACTTGCTCCAAAAAGCTCTTGAACAAGAACCATTCTCAAGAGGTCAAAGAAATCGTAATCATGTGGATTTACGAGAGCATATAAAGAGAGTGTACAGGCACACAATGGGATGAAGTGGAAACAAAAAGTGGGATCACCGGACTAGAGTCTTGTAATAACCACAACCATAGGATAAACAGTGAAAGAAGAAATCAAATCGAGGTCAAGGACAAAATCCAAAAATCTATATGATCTATATTTGATTCACCTCCACCAACCAACTTAAATTCAGATCAACTCTTCTCAATCAATAGCGAACAAAGAAATATTACACTGATTAGAAAATCTATAAATCAATTATTTGATAATTATCTTCATTTCTAAACTTAAAGATAATCACCGTTTAACTTAACTATCGAAACAATATCGAATTGGATTTATATATTTTTTTAAAGAAAAATATTAATAAAATAATTTAACTGATAAAGTATCTTAGAAAGAATTTGCTGCTAGCATGTTCAAACGAGGCCATATAAGTTCAAATTTGAGATGAGATATATAAAATTGTGAGGCAGTGTAAATAGATAAAAACTGTGAAAATTAGGAATTTTGTTTGTTTTGTTTGTTCAAGTGGAATTCGTAGACAATAATGAGTAGCACAAACACAACACATGAACGCCGTTTGAGGGACGTAACGGGAGCCGTAAGAAAAAGCTGACTGCCGTTTAAGCGACACGACGTTAACTTCCACTACTTGTCCATCTCCCTCTCGAGTGCCCTGACGCGTTTTCTCCTTTTTTTTTTCTTTCTCTTATTACAAAACCCAAATATATATAGATATTTAGGACATAATAATGCATCACGAGGTTAATAGACATTTTATGTTAGACTAAAATTTGAGCTGAAATCAAGTTATAATCTTGGTTTTTTAAAAAGCATAAGTGGACCTGAGCTACTTATGTAGTGTTTTTCACTTTATGTTGTTTTTGCTTGTGTAGCTTTTTTTACTAAGTAAAGGTTTAAAACTTGTTCTATCCAAGTGAAAGTTGCATGCAAAGGCCATACTGCACCAATATGAAAAAAAAAAAAGAAGATTTGAGTACATTGATATATTTTTGCATGACTTTAGTCTAATTTGTAAGTTTGTGTAACATCATTCACGTATTAATGTCCAAAAATTGTCATACAAGTATACTATGTATATCATCAAATATAGATACTATTTTTATATAAAAAACAATTGGAAGTCTATTTAGATTCTATAACTCAATTGTTGCAAATTTTTATAACCAAACATATTTAAGCCAAGAACTCACTGAAAACTATCAGATTTATTAATAAAATAATTAAATTAGTGATCATAATTTGTAATTAAGTAGTTTGTATTAGTGATGTTACAGTATTACTGTCTCATACAAACCTATTTTAACGCATGATATTGGTGGGGGAAAAATTAAATCAGTATATATAACATTTCCTACGTCACAATTATTTTACAAAACCGGGAGAATACAAAACTAATTAGCATTTTATCAGTCGCATGTAAATCATCCAACAAAACCAATCCAATCGGACCCACCAGCAACGTTTGTTCTCAAACATTTATATATTACTCAAAACACTCACATGGTTGGATTGGATTGTCTCAACCCAAAACCAAAACCCAAATATCAACCAAAAAACAAAACTTTCTCTTTCTCTTATACACATACACACATCTCATCTTCTTCAAAGCTTTTGTGTAAGAACAAACAGAAAAGATGAGTACAATAAACCAAGGAATAAGCTTGTTTGATGAATCACAAACCATTATAAACCCTAATAATACTAACCATCTAGGTTTCTTCTTCTCTTTTCCTAATCATACTTTATCTTCATCATCATCATCTTCTTCCTCTTCTCCTTCTTCTCTTGTGTCTCCATTTCTAGGTCATAACTCCTTAAACACTTTTCTTCAAAACAACTCTACCTCTTTTGTAACTCATCCTCAAGATCCCATAAATTTCATGGCTAATCTCCCTCAAACCCTAATCTCATCTTTGTCCTCATCAAAGCAAAGGGTTGATCATGATGGTATTTTAAATCTTGATCATCATCATATATCTTCTCAAAGATCCTCCCCAAATCCATGGTAAGTTACTTATAAAAACTACATAATTAATTTAATGTTTTCTAATTCTATTGTTATTTATATATAAAGTGTATATGTTTCTACAACTGCAACTAAAATATTTAAATCTCTTTCCTGGAATAAGATATTGATGCCCTTTATAAAGAACTTGTCACATATTCATACTATAATAGTTATCAAAAAGAGCCTAAGATGAGTTTAAAATGTTCTTAATTATGCTTTTTCCTCGTTTATATAGTTTACATGCACACGCTTACATATACATACCATCACTTTAATATTTGATTATGATATGAACTGATCAAAGCTCTTACATTTTAATTACTACAAACACAACTACTTATATAAACTGTTTTTTGGTTTAATGTTGTTTAGGGCGTGGAGTGCTCAAGCAGGATACGGATACACTAAGAAAGTTCACAATGGAAGTGAGGTTGATGTTGATGTTGATGATAATGATGATGGTGGTTGTAATAATGATGATGATACTCCTCCTCATCACAAACACAATACAGGTGTAGTGTCTACCATGAAAATAAAGAAGCTTAAGACAAGAAAAAAAGTGAGAGAGCCTCGGTTTTGTTTCAAGACACTTAGTGAAGTTGATGTCTTAGATGATGGATATAGATGGAGAAAATATGGTCAGAAAGTTGTCAAAAATACTCAACATCCCAGGTACTAATTTTTTTTTCGATTAGGTATTTAATTTTCTTTTGACTAATTGAAAATTTGTTGGACTCTCCATTTCAGTATTTTTGTGTAGTTAGAGTGATTTATCTTTTAGTTAGTTCACATACTCTCTCTGCCTCTCATTGTTGGTTGAGGGTTAATGATGACTTATCATAAGAACTTTACAGACTTGATATCAGTAGATATATAACTTTAAAGTAGTATATGATGAGAATATAATTTCATATGAGCCATGTATAGACTAACAATTGCTTTATCATTTTGCTAATGAAATGAAATTAATATTTTTGTAGAATCTTGTCGGTTTTTCTCTTTATTAGCAATACATTAAGTTTTTTCTCTGATTATACAAAAAGAAAAATAAGAAGATAACCGTTAAAAACAATCATGTAGAAAGCATTTGAGTATTATGTTAGAATTATGAGACATATGGGGTTTTCTCAAGATTCTCTTTCTCAAGTTGACATTTGAAATTTACCAACAATGATTTGTTTGGGTAATTAGCATAGTTCATAACAAAAAATGCACTTTAGTTCTTTGTAAAGTTTTATGACTTTATCATGAGCTCTATAATAAAGTTCCACTATTTGCCTTGAAATGTTTTTGATATAACATATTGCATCGATCTAACTAATTCTACATGGACTCTAGACACAAACAATAATTGTTTCCGTAAACTATATACCTTTTTGCTATATGTATATACATATTATAGCATGGATCTTGTCAAATGTATAATATTGTGTAAGCTTTTATGCATTGCTTAGCTTGTTTTACTAATCAATTTGCATGTTATTTTCTTAATGGCAGGAGCTATTATAGATGCACACAAGACAAGTGTAGAGTGAAGAAGAGAGTAGAGAGATTAGCAGATGATCCAAGAATGGTAATCACAACTTACGAAGGAAGACATCTTCATTCTCCATCTAATCATCTCGACGATGAATCACTATCTTCTTCTCACCACTCTCCTCTTTCCAATTTCTTTTGGTGATTTTAATTTTTGTTTTGCTTTTTAAAAATCTAAAATTAATCACCTCTGCCTTGAACTAATTATCGTGATGACATTAATCATACCTTAATACATAAATAAACTACTTAATATGTTATTGTTAGGGAATAGGGTACGATGCTTTTATGTGTAATGTGTGTGAATTGGTGATTTAATTAGATTTTATTTGGACCTTCAAAAAAAATATAGATTTGTGTTTGTAAGATAATTAATGTACTGTTTTCGGATTGAAAATATTCATTAGCATTCTACTTGTTATATGTATACATCTTTGACTAACATGGAGATCATGTCTATTACCATATTTGGGTAAATTTATTTTATTTCATAGAGATTGAAAGTACATAGAACATATAAGAGATTAGTTAGTATAAGACTGGACTTGCAATGGGAGAATTTTCTTGATTCTCAGAGTCGTATTTGCAGCAACAAATATCCGATAAAATAAAATCTTTAAAGAATTTCTCACAATACCCTCCTTCAAATCCCATGGATTTGCATTTTGCATTGCATTTCGCCGTGCTTCCATTTTCGCATTCGAGCATACATATATGTCGGCCTATTTGGATTATAAACAATCACATTAACAGTATTTTAAATATGAATGATACCATGGATAAATAAATACATATGAATGACACCAATGGATAAATAAATATGTTACCTGAAATTATTGGTAAGAGAATGAGACCAAACACCATCAATGAATGTAACAAAAGAGGTGAAAACTTCCTGACCGTCATTAGTTAAAGTTATCGATGCTAGATTACTTTTTAAAAAGATTGTATACAAAATGTTTCTATGCTTACGGAGAATTGATTTCTTTTTCTTTTTTTTTTGTCTTGTATATATTGTTTATATAGTTATACACATATATGCATGCATTCACAAACACATATATTCATTGCTAAATTTAATATATTTCCCTTATTGTGTTTTGAATAATAATAAAAAAAAAGTTGGTCAAGATGTTTTGAATAATATACAATGAGTTTCCATAGCAAATTCAGTTTTATAGTTTTGTTAACTTAGTTAAGTGGTGACTTTAAGTCAGAGAGTTTTATTATAGAGTAATTGATAAAACTAACATGTTTTAATTACAAAATTAAGAAAATTATATTTTCTTTCCTAAAATTAGAAAAGTAGTTAAAAAAAAGAAGGGGTGTAAGGATGAATTTATTCTAAGAAGCTGACAACTCATATTTGTCTTATAGTGACCTGAAACAGACATTTACTTATGTCAAGTAGCTGACTACATGTTTATAAATAACTTATAAACTGTAAATAATTATCAATTATACTTTTATTTTGTTGAGAAATTATTTACCGAAATAGTTTACTATTTCTTTGTTTATAGTTGACTAATTATTGTTCTATTTATTTTTATTTTATTAATTTTATTAAAATAAAAAAAAATTACCAGGAATAAGTGGACAAACACTGGAATAAAAATAGATGACTACCTGAAAAAATAGGCATAATAACACTTAAAATAAACGACTACCTAAAGAAAAAGACAAATACTTAGCCATACACAGTAGACATGTACAAAATATATTTGAAGTATCCGTCTACTTGTTAGTTGTAACAAACATCTACTCTTAATGACTACAAAGATAACAAGTAACAAATATCTATCTAGACAAATAGCTATCTACGTGGTTATAACAATAATAAATAACAGTAAAATAATCAACTATTTGTTTAGTTAGACAACCGAATAGATGACTATTCATAGTCAACTACTAAAAAAAATTATAAACACAAATGAATAATAACTATTTCATGTTACTTACTGCCTTTACTTTAGTATCATAGAGGCATACGTAGTTATCTACACGATTTTATGTAACCTTTAAATAGATATCTACCCATGATAAGTGTTTTACATCAGCATAACTAATATAATGAAATAGTCAACGAAAGTATAATATATAAATATTTACAATGGTTGCAACTGGTTGTCATTTTAGAAGAGTAAAACACAGGGTAATTGATGATTATTCTCTATCATGTTAAACTGCTACCATTTGCAAGTAAATTTTTTTTTATCGAGTAATAATGGGACCTATATACTTGGAGAAAAATGAGTGATTACGCTTAGATTTTGTCTTCCCCTTTTTAGGAGAGAAATAAGATTCCCCTGTAGTTATTATTTATGTTCCTTTTATTTCTCTAAGTATTATTATTCTGCGAATTTTTATTCCACTAGATTATTACTCTCATTCTATTTGTTCCTCTCACTTAACAATTAGTTTTTTTNAATTTTTTTTTTTTTTTTTTTTTTTTGTAACCTCTCACTTACAATTAGTTGCGCCCAATGTATATGTTTTGTGAAAATATGTAGACAACCATTTGACAAAAACAGACGTCTACTTTACAACACTATAGGACAAATATATATTGTCATCTTTTGAGTACAAATTCGTTCTCACACCCTTTTTTGTCGAAGCCACTATTACTTCCCTAATTTTAGAAAAGAAAATGTTATTTTTTAAGTTTTGTGGTCAAAACATATTATTTTTGCAATTCACTCTTTATTATACATCCCATCCCCAACAAAAGAATCTGAACATGTTTAAGAGGTTGGTATTCTAAGGCCCAAGGCCCATGAAGATGCTTCCGACCTGCTTTTTGTATAATAAAGCCTAATAGTGTTACTAAACCCAATTTTGTATTATTGATTGATGGGCTCTTAACATAAATTCAACTCAACAACAAAACTTGTAATGGCCATATGTAAATAAATCAATGGGCCTTAATTCGTAATTCATGGGGCTCGGACACAGATTCTAATATTGGACTTTTGAAGTAACATAAAGTTGACAAAATGAATAAGCACGTGATTGTGTGTCTCGATAAACCAAAGTTTTATTTTAAAAAATATAACACGTTGATCAACTTTATATATGACGAAACCTTAGTTACTTAAAAACATAAAAATAATAATATTAGTCTAAAATAAAATAAAATAAAAAATCATAAGTTACGAGGACATGAAAAGTTGTGACACCCGGTTGCTCCGCCGAGTCCGAGGGAAGACTCCCACGTGATTCCCCTCGTGGACCGCACGTTCGCTCCCTTAATCCAAGCTCTTATTATATTCCTTAATCATACTTATCCAAATTAATCTAATCTTAAACTACTAGTAGCTAAATTGTGTTTTGGGGTTTGATAGTATTCTCCCATATAATTTTCTGACAAATTATTCTAGTTCAAGTATTATCATTATTTCAGTTTCATATTGTTAATTGTTTGTAGAGTAGTTGTATTTCATACAAAAAAAGAGTATTTGTACATTTATTAAAAAGGTTTTTCCAAAAGATTTAATTGGTTGAAACATAAATTTAGATGAAAAAGTGAAAATAAAACCGCATTTGAAAATAGGTCATATTACATGTTTTTTTAAACTCGATTCAAAACATTTTTTTAGCTAAAAGGTAAAATTTCTTATTTCTCTATTGTTGTTATATATGTTTTACTTATATGTAGAATTAA
Source organism: Aurinia saxatilis (assembly GCA_900406295.1). Classification (NCBI taxonomy): domain Eukaryota; kingdom Viridiplantae; phylum Streptophyta; class Magnoliopsida; order Brassicales; family Brassicaceae; genus Aurinia; species Aurinia saxatilis. Next base: position 43,527 of record OVAP01000005.1, on the reverse strand, counting down.
AATGCATATATGTATTAACTAAAATGATATTTTAGTTTAAATTTTTGTTACGTGGAAAAAACTAAAAATTAGGTACGTGGCTTTTAATTTCATGATCTTTTTCTTTTACAAACTCCATTAATCCATTTGAGAGTTAAAAAAACATTTTCAAAAAGAATAGGCTAAAGATTAAAAATAATTTCATTGAGATTAGGGTGTAAGTCAGAACTTCGAGATTAAAAAAATGAAAATTATAGAACGACACTTGGAGGTTGTTTAACTTAATGACACTCTCTTAAAAGCAATTCAAACCATTGGAAAAAGTTAAAGCAAACGTAATCTTGATGATATATGCCTCAACATTTAATAATAATTGTTTAAAAACGAGAAAGCTGGAGGAAGTTGCAAGTAGATGAATATAAAAAAATTGAAGTTTCATTAAACATTAACGAAATCTGAGCCGTCGCTTTTTGTTTGTTTGTTCCTTCGTCGTGAAAAGAAGGAAGATTCCTAGGTGAGATCAGTCCACCGATTTTATTTCATTAAACTATATGTTAAACATTAGTACTAGTACAAAATATTTTATTCGGAGTAGCATTTTATAAGATAGTTTTGTGTATTAAATATTTTATTCGAAGTAGCATTTTATAAGGTAGTTTTGTGTATTAAATATTTTATTCGAAGTAGCATTTTGTTATCTATCTATTGATCGGATGAGTATATTTTATTTTGTAAGATTTCTGATCACAAACTTTCTTCTGAATAAAATTAATTTGTGATAAAAAAAATGGAGAGCTAGTTTTGTGTAAGAGAGTTCTTATGCCAACAATAAATAAATTAAATACTAATAAATATTTGTTAAGATATAATTTGACTTATTGAGAAACATATATGTATGTATTGTTTTTTTCATGTAAATTCTATTGGTTACCCCAGTTTATCCCAGCAAAAATGTTTCGAAATGTTATGAAATGAACTTTTCTTTATTTTAATGATCACCGTAAATTCTGAATTAATATACTCAAATGAACAAAGCATAAAATTCATTTAGACACCTTTTATATTCTGCTGAGTTTAGAATGCTAACCGATCACCAATTGCAGTCAACCAAAACTTATAGCCATCGTGTATTAGCTCTAACCGAAATAATGGTTAAACAAACGAGTACTAACACATTTGATCATTACAAGTAATTACCAAACTTTTATTTATATAAAACATTACAAACACTTGGTAATGAAAAATGACAGTAACTCGGTAAGAACAACTTTGACTGCTTGCTCTTCACGTGAAACAATATAATGTATACACTTAATTATCTCATATTAGAGCATTGTTAACCACTGATAAACAAAATATTAGTTTTATTTTAGGGTTTTTTTATTTCTCTCAACGAGACGTTTATAATTAATCAGTGTCGTTTTCAGAAATCTTAGCTGTATATATATGGCAGAGAGTTCACACGCGTGGAAATGGGTTTGTCTCAAAGTTTACGTACAAAATTTTTTTCTTAATTATTTTTTATTTGTTTTGTAGTTTTGTGTAGTTCGTACAGTGTCCAAAACCTCAAATTTATAAAACAATTTAATCTGAAAACACAAGCATTCGCACGTGCATAGAGTTTTGTACGTGAGAAAGAAGCCTCGAGAGAACGTACAAGAAAACTACGATTAGATTGATTCAACTTCAGATTCCCAATCCAATATATAATACGTGCCACTATATAATATATAAAAACTATAAAATTATATATATAGTTTGTGACTTTGTGTATAACGTACACTGTACACATCACAATCCTCAACTTATATACGTTACCAAAAAATATCTAAATGCATGGACCGTCTTACACTTGACCCATATATTTAGGGTATTTTTTATATGTACATAAATACATGCAAGATGATCACGACGACGTTTCAACGTGAATTATTGGTTTTATGATAGAGCAAATTTAAAAGTTCGTATAATGATAGATTGGTTTTGTATTTATATATGCCCTTTTCCCACTCTTTTTCATTTAACAATACAATTTCTCTAAAGATTTTTTGTTGAATAAAGTTTTAACATTGAAACCAACGTTTTTCTTTTTTTGTACTCATGCAATTTGTAGTCATGTATCCATTCGTGTAATTCTTTATATATTTTGCCTTTAATATGTTTTTTTAGTATATAGTTTTATCATTTGCAAGGTTACCATCTATATGATTTGACAAAGAAAAATTTATTATTATGTATAAATTTTTGTAGTGGTTTTTTGCATAGAACTGTATTTAAGAATAAATGTAACTTGATTTCTTGATATCAGACAAAGAGCAAAGAAACCCACGTACGTACGTACCCCCAATAATTCCGCGTAAGTAAATAGTATTATGGACAAGTTGTCAAAATAAATATAGAGAAACAATAATATTTTCTCTTAAGAAAAAAATATGTATATGTAATATTATTAGGAAGGTGATAATTTGATTAAGGGAAATAAAAAGATTGTATGGATGAGAAAGAAACACAGGTGGTTGAAGAGAGAGAGAGGGGAAGAAGAGGTCAATTCGGGGGAGGAGACAAGAAAAGGACGGCGGCCCACGGCGGAAGAAGACGTTGTTAGGGGAAGTTTCCGACAAGAACAGCTTGCATGCACGGTGGCCCACGTGCTTTCGTACCCACCACCGTCGCGCGTGTTCTCCTTTGATAGCTACTAATCTGAAATCTCTCTTACACCATTTATTTCTTGGGTTTATGCGCGTGTGTTTTACTGTACTTTTTACATGCGCGTGTGCTCCTTTTTAATTTATATATATATATATATATATATATATATATACACATCTAATTAGCAGTAAATCAAAACCATAGATAGTTAAGAAAACATAAGATAATACCAACACGCACAAAAAAAAAAAAAATACAAAGCAAGTTATTATCGTTTTTTCTAAAAAATTGAGTTCGGATCAATCCGCTAGAATACAAATCCCTGATCAAATTATTATCATTTTTGTGATGGTGAAAATAGTGTTTTTACTGTTGCCAGTCAAACACAATAATTATACATGTGTGTTTTACTGTATTCTTACGTGCGTGTGTGTTGGGGTCCGATTGATAAATCTAAATAACAAGAATTTTTAAATTGGATTGACAAATTTATAAACAGTATTGAAATTGTTAAAAGAAATAAGACGTGAAATATAGTGGTACAAGTAAATGGTAAAAGATTTGAATGTAGCATTATTGTTTTTGTATGCTACATTCAATATATATATATAAGTAGGCATATATTATTTTTTATGATGTGTGTGTGCACATATCCGTATCGTACTTTTAGGTTTTTCGATTAATGTTCTTTATTACTACTAAATACATTGAGTGATCAGAGCTATTTGTTTTTAATGTTAAAATACGATATTATAATGAGGTTTGCAAGTGTTGTTTATATTTGATTGATGCACTTGTCAAGTAAAGAATTATATTTGAATATATGTGCAGTGTGTATAGCTTCCGAGAAGGATACAAAATCTAAAATTATTCTAGGTCTCGATCTGTAAGCCATGAAAAACGCGTAATGATGCTTAAGATTTTATCGACATTAATACATATGGTTACATAGTTTAAACTTATTATGATTATCTGCATGCAGGGCCGGTCCTGGGCATAGGCGATTACGCCTTGACCTCCAAAGTTTGTAAGCTTAATTTACATGAACGAAAGCCCCAAATTATAAAAAAAAATTTTTACCAAAACTCTTACTAACTTGTCTATGCCCAAAATCTCAGGGCCGGCCCTGACTGCATGTTATCTATATCTAGGTGCATATATTGACCTATCGCTTTAAGAATCATTGCAAATGAATGAATATTCTGAGTTTGTAGCTTTAACAAACTGAATGTAAATCTTAAGATGCGTATAAAGCTACATATTACCCGGATAAACCTTTGTTTAAAAGCTTCGTTAAAAGACTAAAACATGATTTGTCTTTAGCTTTGGGAAAAAGAAATAATTAATTAAGAGATTAACAAAAATTATCTAAAACTAAAAGCAAAGGAACACGAGGCCCGAAGAGCGAGGGGAGAAGAGAGAGTCCACGTAAAGAGATAGAGATGAGAGAACACGTGAAGTGCACGTGGCTTGTGTAAGATTTTGTTTGTGTGTGTAATGTTGTTGTTGGTGCAGTGTCACAGAAACATGAAACTTAAGACTCTCTTTTAATTTCAGGGGAAGGTCCATTTCTCCATGTTATTATTATCAATCAATCTCTTATTTATTATTAGCTAAGAGAAATCAACATTTTGAAAAATCTATTACTGATCTCCCTATCATTTTCAATGTATTTGTACATAAAAGATTCTCACTACCTAGAGTTTATCTTCTCATGCAACTTGTCAACTGCAATTTTGTGGCATTGAAGTATATATCGTAACCAAACTATTGATGACCTGATTGTAGTGTAAGGGTTGGTTTATTTTTTGTTCCGAATTCAAACGTTTTTTAATGTGAAAGTTTTTTTTAATCGGATTCAGATATATAAAAGACTCTAGAGACTGTGAGCCGAAAATTCTTCTCATCATTTTATTAATTAGAAAAAAGAAAAAAAACTTTGCTAAATGATGATTTGTAGTTTTACCTTTAATCTAAGGTATTGCTTATAATTCAGCAAAAAAAAAGATCTGTTTGTAAGAGACAAAAAACTTTGCTAAATGATGATATAAATTTAATTTACACTGAATAAGGTAGATGGATATAAATATGGTCCAACGGATATATTCACCTATATAGCAAAAAATGAAAACATTTAATTCACCATATTGCACAAAAGGGACCACGTTTTTTAATGAAAAAAGATTACATTTTTTCATATAAAAACAAATTTAAGTCTCATCTATTCTTACTTTCCCGTTCCCGTGCACCGTGAATTCCCCAAAATTAAATCCGACAATAATGAAACAATAGTGTCACGTGCATGTACGTGAATGTGACCAGTCGATATTTATTACACAAAGAAACTATACATATGAAAAAGATTCATTAGTCAGCAAAGTAGAATTTTCATAGAACTAAACAACATTACAAAATGCCCCCCGAAAAACAAAAAACTGTATATTTACATATTCTTAACAAAAGTTATTACTCATTCCCCAATTAAACAGAACCAAAAAAAAAAAAAACATTCGTCTTATGTATAAATAACATAGATACATACATTTTTAATATAGTTGAAAATACAAAAAAAAAATAACACCGAAGGAAAAATTGGACTGACCCCTTAGATGATGATTTTGATGTTCAAAAGAATCTCTCTGCTTTTGGTTCTGTTTTTTCTCTAACTCCTTTCATAATTTTCCTTCAGGGACTTCTTTTATACTCATATCAACCATCTCTATTGTACTGAATCCTCCATCTTCTACTGATCCAATCGTCGACTGCGAATCTAGCCCTGACCCTGCTTGTATCTCCTTGAACATTGCCATGACTTGTATCATCGTCGGTCTTTTCCAAGCTCGATCATCCAAGCACGCAACCGCGACTTTTAAGTGTTGTAAAAGTTCGATCTCTAGTGCTGGATCTTCCTTCATTAGCTCAGGGTCGAATACATCGCTGATTCGTAGTTTCGCGTGCTGTTTCACCCATCCGACTAGGTTGTTGTCTCCGAAATCTGGTGAATCGGTTGGTCTTTTGCCAGTGAGTAGCTCGAGTAAGACCACACCGTAACTGTAAACATCTCCTTTTGTTGAACATCTGAAACTTTGGTAATACTCAGGAGGAACGTAACCTGGTGTACCGGCTAATGTACTGACGCTTAAATGTGTGTCCATCGCGCTCATTAGCCTTGCCATGCCGAAATCCGAAACCCGAGCTTCTAAGTTTTCATCCAGCAAGACATTGCTCGATTTCATGTCTCTGTGGATGATATGAGGAATGCAGTTGTGATGAAGAAAAGCGAGTCCTCGAGCTGAGCCTATAGCGATTTTCCGTCTCATGGACCAGTTAAGTTTCACACCAGCTTTCTTCGGATCGTGCAAAACATCTTCCAAACTTCCGTACTTCATAAACTCATACACAAGAAGCCGCTCTTCTCCAACTTTGCAGTAACCAAGAAGGGGAACAAGGTTTCGGTGCTTGATCTTCCCGATAGTTTCCATCTCAGCTGTGAACTCTCTATCACCTTGCCCACTAACATGGATCAGTTTTTTGATAGCCACTGCGCTTCCATCTTTCAGTATAGCTTTGTACACATCCCCGAACCCACCAGACCCAATCATACTATCATTGTGGAATCCGTTTGTGGCCTCGAGAAGATCAGCAAACGTGAGTTTCCGCAATGGCTTCTCGAAAGCTGCAAGATTAATACTCAAGGCTTCTTTCGCACCCGTCAGCTTCCAGTTCGTGTTGTTAGCGGTTCTATCACCAGAGTTTCCATTTCCTTCCGCATACAACTCCAATGCTGCCTCTTTCTTTCTCCGTCTCTTCCTCAGCTCCCTAGCTACCAAGATCAACCCGAATATACAAACGAAAGAGAACAACAATCCCATCGCCACACTACCCGCAAGAGACGCCGGTCTCTTTCCACGAGACCCCGGATGACGAGCCTCCGTATTACTAGGATCACATCGCGGAAGCGGATAACCACAAAGACCAGCATTGTTATAGAACTTAGCCGGTGGAAAAGTCTCAAACTGACCCATCTCAGGGATCGGACCAGACAACGCATTATTCGACAAATCGATCTCTGTAAGCATAGTAAGCGCTGACATCGCCGGAGGAATCCTCCCATCAAGCTTATTACTCGAAAGATCAAGAATGTTCAACCCTCTCAAATCACCAACCTCATCAGGAATCGAACCGGACAAATCGTTATGACCCAAATTGAGAATAAACAAATACGGCATCGAACCAATCTCCTTGGGTATGTAACCAGACAACATGTTATAAGACATGTCCAAGAACATCATGGAGCCATTATTATCAAACGTGGGAGAAGTATGACCACCATAAACTCTAGTGAAATTACAAGGATTCCTCGTCGAAACACGGATTAGATGCTCCGGTCTAATTCCTTGAAACTCAAGCAAATTACCAGCTCCATGACATTCTTTCTTCATCCCATCATTCTTGATATAAACATACCTCTTCCCCGCGATAAAATTCGCCGCAATCTTCCCTGACTGCTTAAACATCTCCGCAGGAATAGTACCGTTAAATAAATTAGTATTGAGATCCAGCCAAATCAAGCTTCTACAATCACCAAGCTCAGCCGGAATATTCCCAGTGAAAGAGTTATTACTCAACTTCAGTATAGCAAGATTCTCCAACCTCCCAATCCACCTCGGAATCTCACCGGTTAACCGATTATTCGAGAGAGAAATCCAATTCAGATTCGTGCAATTACTCAAACCAGAAGGGATTCCACCGGTTAAGTTATTGAAATCAAGAATCAGAGTCTCTAAACTCTTGACATTCATAAGCTCTTGAGGTATCTCACCTTCAAGCATATTCAACCACAGCTTCAAGTCTCTAAGCTTCGACAACGATCCAAAACTCGAAGGAATCGTCCCTGAGAGATAATTGAAGCTCAAATGAAGAGAAACTAACTCTGTACAGTTACTCAACGTCGGTGGTATCTTCCCTGTGAAGCCATTGTTCTGAAGATAAAGCTCTTGAAGTGTGTTCTTCGGATTCCGACAGAGATTCGGCAAAATCCGACCGGAGAAACTGTTGGAGCTGAGATCAAGAACGAGCAATGAAGCGGAGAGGTTCGTTAAAGACTCCGGTAACTCGCCGGAGAATTCATTAAAAGACAGATCAAGAACCTTGAGACTGTTCATCTTCAAGAGCGTATCCATAGGTAACTCGCCGGAGAAATTGTTACTGGACAAAACAAGTGATTCAAGAACAGAACAAGATCCGAGGAAAGGAGGAACAGTACCGTGGAAATCATTTCCGGAGAGATCAAGTCCGTTTAGTGTACCACACGCGCCGATAAGAGACTCCGGAATCTCGCCGGAGAATTTGTTCTCAGCTAAAGATAGATACTTCAAGCTCTTCAAGGGTAAATCGGGGATTTCACCGACGAATCCGTTACCGGAGATGTTCAACGACTTGAGCTCGGTACAAGAAGAGATAACCGGAGTTAAATCTCCGGTTAACTTGTTACCGGAGATATCAAGATGTTGTAGAACAGAGCAGTCACCGAGAGATGGTAACGAAGTGGAGAAATTGTTGGAGGAAACATCAAGAAACTCGAGATTCGAGCAACGAGACACATCGACATCTCCACTTAGTTTATTACCACTTATCGCCAAATGTTTCAAAGCTTCACATCCATCGGAGAGAATCCATTTCAGAACATTAGCTCCGGTTAAAGAGTTTGAAGAAAGATCCAAAGTGTTTAGCTTCAACGACGACGAAGACCAAGCTCCTTTGACTTCGAAATCGAGTGTGTTTGAAGAAACATTGAGAGATTTAAGACCGAAGCAAGAACCAAAGCTTGATAGTGTTGTGACAGAACCAGAGATTGAGTTTCTTGATAGATCTAAGGTCGTGAGTGAAGCAGAGCATTTGAAAGTCGTTGAGATTGAGCCGTTGATGTGTGTGTTGGAGAGGAACAGTGACTCTAATCCATTGAGAGACATGAGAGATGATGCAACGGAACTGAATCCAACGTTGAGTGGTTTAGAACTGAGATCAATGGAAGTGATTCTGTTGTTGTTGTTGTTACAAGTGACTCCATCGAAAGTACATGGGTTCTTGTTTGGAGACCAATCTTCAAGTAGTGTTTTGTCTGAAAGTATGTTTTTGAAGCTTAGAAGTTGATGGGTTTCTCTGTATAAAACAGCTTGAGAAGACAAAGAGATGAAGAAGAAGAAGAAGAGAGTTGTTACAAAAAGAGAAGTCTTCATTTTTTTAGATGTGGAAGTTGAAGAAGAAGAAGAAGAAGAGGAGAGGGAGGAATCTAGGGTTTTGGTTCCACCATTAGAGAGAGAGAGATGAGAAAAGGTTAAAGAGAGGAGAGAAGAGAGTCAAAAGACAGAAGAAGGAAGATGGAAGAAGGTATTTATCAAATGGTGAAGAGAAGAGTGGTCACAGCTGTGCACTCACATGCCATGTTACCTCTTCTTCTGATTATTTATTTATTTTTATTAAAAAATCTATATTAATTTTTTTTCTATATTGTTTGATAACAGATACAAACAAATAATACTACTTTTAATTATTGTATGTGTTTTAAAGAAAAAGATTAATTTAATGCAAAGAGGATAGAGAAAAATAATGCTATTAGAAGAAGGGAAAAAAAAACCTTAATCTTAAAGTTTTTTGCTTAATTAAGTTAAAGAAATGAGGTCTTTGTCAGTACATGAGAGGTGTTTAATTAACGTGAGATTAGGGAATGGGATCAAGTCTTCAACAAGCTATTTTATCCTACTTACTCTTTTTAAACTCATCTTAGACTTTTATGCAATTATTTGTGATTAGTTTACCCCAACCACCTACACTTTTCTAGACAAATCTAACTACAAGGGTAATCAAGTTTTTGGGCTAAGTGTTTTTTTTTTTTTTTTTTTNNNTTTTTTTTTTTTTTTTTTTTTTACATAAAAGAGAATTCGATTCCGGATATAATGATGTATGTTTTCATTGGATTTACAATTACCATTATGTCATGATCACTAAATCGCCATTTTTTTAGTATATGGATTTTTGCATATTTTAGATAGTTATTAAATTCGGATTTAGTTGAATTTAACTAAAAATTATTAGTTTATTATCACAGAATATATAATAAAAAGATTAGGTTTTCTAAATTTTGATACGGTGTTGTATTTAGTTGTCAATATAATTCATAGATTTTTCTGACTGAGGGAGAAAATTACTGAAGTATGGCTCCTTATCACCCGATATGCAAAAAAAAAAAAAAAAAAAAAAAGAAGAAGAAGAAAAGATATATATGTAGAGATGCCATCAACTAACCGATAGAACATTTATGGACTACTGGCTAAGTATTTCAGTAAATTTGGAGCATATTATACGAACCTATTGATACTCCATATACAACAAGATTTGTGGCATTGAATGTGATTGCTTGAATAAGTTACATTTACTTTAATGTTGAGGTGATTATATTAAATAGTTTTTACATGAATCTCACACCAACCACATACACTTCGCATTAACACTCGTCTCTTGTTTACTCGCACTTGTGCCTGAATTTTTTATATTTTCTATTATTACTTTTTTATTTAATTTAAAAGTGAAGAAGAGAAGAGATTGTCTCTTTTGCTTTTTACAAAAGAGAAAGGAGAAAAAAAAACGAGCGTACGTGTGATCGACGATTGGGACATGAGTGTCAATTAATGGTAGATTCCATCTCTTTTAAGAATTATTAACCTTTATTACAAAAAAACATGGAACTATTATTATTAGTTTTTGCTAATTTGTTTTACACTAGTTAATCTCTCTTTCTTTTACTCTAGCACTTATATAACCCAAACTTTTCTTAAACTTGGACTACCATTTTTTTTCTTTTCTTACACAAGTCTCTCTAGTCATATTTAACCTACTACTGAAACTATACGTTTATTATAGAAAAAATGTCATACGTAAATTGGTCAGTAATAGTTATAAATGTCAACCAATGCTACAATACCACTTGAACTAAAGAAGAAAATTTATAGAATGACATGTTTGTAACTTTCCACCGTAAGTATAACTCTTTTTTGGCAAATTTGTACAAGTACAGTGAATGAAGAAGAAATGACGTAATCAAATACTATATTGGTACAAGTAACTTTTAAATACAATCTGAAACTAAGAAGTAATGCTTAGTGATGTGTATTATTTTCGTATATATATCTCACGATAGAAGATTTGTATTTTATAATGTCATCATAGTTAAACAAAACGCCAAGAGAGCAATGATTCTAAATTGCCCAAAAGGGACGAAACTGTCCCTCCCTCACACTGATTTAAGCGTTCGTGTGACCGAACCATTACCCACCCGCTCTCCTTTCATACGTAACACACACGCGAACGTGCAAAACGATTACGTTTGGTTAATAATTCTTTTCTGAAAACTAACAAATTGTATCTTCACTGTGATGTAATCGAGTATGTCACTAAAATAGTTTGAATTTTTTTGTGTATTAAAGTGAAGATAGTATTTATGAGTAGATTGAGACTTTAAAAGATCAATGTTTACAAGCGATATTTTTTAAAACAAGAGTTCGATATAATATTTCATTGATCTAGCTATTTATAGTGGAGAAAAATGAGTTAGGGCTTCGGTCGAATGTCACAGTCGCTTGAATCGCTTGAACCGTTCGATGTCGAGTTTTTTTTTTATGCTAAGAAAGTCTTACTCGATCGATGTTGCAAATTGTCGAATCTTTCTATTTAAACAAAATGGCACTTTCGAATGTTTATCAAGATTGTCGAAGTGCTCGTGGTGTCGTTTTCGGAATCAACGTTTTGTTCCCCGAGTATCAGTGAGAGATCATTGTCTCGGATTTGATGGCCAAGACATTGATATTTGAAAGCAAGATCATCCGAACCGACAATCGACCAAATTTTTATTTGAACCTTTTTCAAATAAGTAGATCGTCAGCGTCCCATATTTAACAGATAGTTAAATTTGCAATTATTCAATTTTTATATACATAACTCTCCAAAATTGGACATGGTACATATGGTTGTAAATTCTTTTAAAATTATTTTATTATTTTTAAAATCATCCAAAAATTATAAATTATCAGAAATTTTAACGTTTACACAATTAAAAATTGTAATGATATTGTTTTATACACAAATAAAATGACATGATTCAATTAATACTTGGAAGATAGATTTTCTATAAAAAAAAGTGAAACTACTCAACTAATCCTAAATTTATAAAAATTATGCAATTTCTTTTAAAAGATAATATTATTCAATTTTGCTATTAACAATAATTTTAAATATCAAAATTATCAAATCAGGCAGCAAATTCTACTATCCAAATTATATTTATCCGTAATTGTCTAATTTTTATTACGATTTTATTAGTTTTTAGCTTTAATTTTTCTAAATGATTTTTACCACGACGTGTGTCACACGCGCACATTCATGTGAGTGTGATTGGTGGAGAGTGAGTGTGTCTATCTAAAGTGTGACTAACACAGACGTTCGTAAATGTTTTTGCAGTGTAGTACAGTGTACGAGATGGGACCCATAGTTTTGTCTGAAACTGATACCAGCCGTCGATGCTATATCAACGATCAGGATTTAACCTGGTAAATAAATGCTGATTTGCTGTTTTCTTCTACTTCGGTAAATCTAATGTTACAAACCGTATGTATCTAGTAAGTAAATCTGGTGTCAAAAAGCTGTCCGAAAGTACGCTTATACCCTTGGATTATTGTTGGTAATTTGTGGGACCTAAGTGAGTAGGATACATAAGTCATTTCAAGTTACTCTCAGGGAGATATTTTACCACACAATAAAAAAATGGTTCTATTCTTCTTTTCTTTTTCTTTTTTTACTGACAAAGGCCTCCTTTTTTTCGTTAGTAATACTGACTATGCATTTTTTTTCTTGCATTTGGTAGATTTAAATATCTAATTTTGGAATGGTAATAGCTAACTCTATTACATTGAGATGATATTGCAAATTCATTATTGGTTTGAACTCTCGTCAAATAAAAACAAAAATTACTTGACCATTTTTTTTTATAAGTATGAGTTTATTTTGATGAAAAATAGGAATTCAATTATTTTATATTCGATCATAGTATTTATGTGTCCAGAATGCATTTAGTTTCTAAGATAATTTTATATATAATTTTGTATGGTGACCAATATACTGAAATAGTGACAAATAATTGTTTAGCCAATTATTTTAATATAGTATATAAATGTTTCACTAATTTTCATATCGCTAAAATTAGTCTAGTTCGTCTATATTATGCATGAGACAAAGAAATTTTTTTTACCAAAACAAATTTCTTTTAAAAATGCTAATTACATGCATACACACATACACTATTCTTACAAGGGACCCACTTAAACCATAACTTTTCCTTAATGGGCCCTACTATTGATGGGCTTCAACTCTTTTTAAAAATAATATTTACCCAGGATTAAGGAAGGATTACACAGTTTAAAAATTGACACAAAGAGAAATATAATTTGGATGATTGTAATTATAAATTATCGTGAAAAATGATCGGTTGTTATGGGTCCCACTAAAACTGAGATACTACACGTGCTCGTGTCCAAAATGATGACGTGGTCCAATATCACACGTTGATATGTCGTCTTTTGACCATCACTCTCTGCCAACTTCGTTTAATTCTTGGGGTTTTTTTTAATAATAAATTCTTTTTTCCTCATTATGAGAGACTTTCATTAAGTTTTTGTGTGTCCAGGATAGGATTACGATAAATTTTAATAAGCAATCGAAAATATATTTGAGCTGGATTAGTTTTTTCTTTTTTTATTGATGCAAAAAAACAAATTATATATAATATATAATGTTTTGTCTTGTAATTTAAAAGCCAGCTTTTATTGAGGTACTTTCAATGGTTTACAGATCCTCCTCCTGAAACGCGTGACAACACGAAACATCGCATATTTGTTCTGAATTATTGAACATTTGACGATTTTGAATATATTTTAATTTTGGATGCTCGTAGTTGTTCTTTTAAACAACGTTCTATGATGTGTAGTATATACTAGTATGTGCGAGTTATGATATATGTTAAATTATTAAATAGATGTACAAAAATTAGTGTATATATTTTCTAAGATTCGAAATCATTGATCTCAATTATCCTTGTCCAGTAGCTTTTCTACATTTAAATGATTTTGAACATTTAGATATTTTTAAAAACTTGATACATAGATGAAAAATCTCATAACTGTATACACTTTCTCCTTGTGTATAATTACAATAAAAAACGAACTAAAAGCTAAATCCAAATAGTTGTGTGGGAGAGAGAGCTAATGAGTGGTGGTTGATTAGATAACAACAATAATTCGAAAGTTATGAGATGGTTCAATGGAAGTGGGGAGATAATCGAATGGCTTTATGCGGCCATCTCTCTACCTTTTCTTTTTCTCCCTAACTTTTTTTGTGTGTTAGTTGATCACTTAGTTTTTTTTTTTTTTTCCTTCTGGGATTAATAAAAATAACAAAGGTGACAGAGTTTAAGAAGCAAAACATAGCAACCCGAAAGTAGAAGAGGAAGTGGAAACAAAACCACAGTAAAAGAGACTACTACAAGTCTGTGTCCCTGTCCAAAAGTTCGGAAATCCAAGCTGGAGGATCCATAGCTAAATATGAGTGCACTCTACGTTGTTTGACAATACTTTTGGCCACCGTGAAGGCCGAGAGGTTAGATCGAAAGGATTCCACTTGCAAACGATAGCATTTTTATATGCAAGGCTGACATAGACATGCAAATGTGCTATCTGATGTTCTTAAAGATTATGAAAGGTTCGCTGGCCAAAAAGTTAATAAAGACAAATCGGCTGTCACGTTTGGTTCTTTACTCCCAGCAGAGCTACAAGTTGATATCAAACACATTCTGGACATTCAAAAAGAGGGAGGTACTGGTATAAACATGAAGCCAAAATATAAAATATATACATTAATATACGGAAATTCGACTGATTGAATCTTTAGAATAGACTATGATATTTTATGTGCATATAGTACCATGAGTATTCTCTCTCTGAGAAGGTTTATTTTAAATCGATTATACGATATATAAATTAAATATTAGAAATAATCCAGAAAATGTAAGTATTTTTCTTTCAAAAAACATGTTACCGCAAATTAATAATGTGAAAAATAAATAATACAAATAATCCATGAAAAATGTGTGAGTTTTTATTGAAAGTTCATATGATAATATTAAACTAAAAAAATCAGAGCATAGCTAGTATACCTTTTCTTTTTCTCCCTAACTTTTTGTGTGTTAGTTGATGTACTTAGTTATAAACATGAAGCCAAAATATAAAATATATACATTAATATACGGAAATTCGACTGATTGAATCTTTAGAATAGACTAGGATATTTTATGTGCATATAGTACCATGAGTATTTTCTCTTTGAGAAGGTTTATTTTAAATCGATTATACGATATATAAATTAAATATTAGAAATAATCCAAAAAATGTAAGTATTTTTCTTTCAAAAAACATGTTACCGCAAATTAATAATGTGAAAAATAAATAATACAAATAATCCATGAAAAATGTGTGAGTTTTTATTGAAAGTTCATATGATAATATTAAACTAAAAAAAATCAGAGCATAGCTAGTATACATTTTGATAATATGTGTAATGATGGGTAAACAATAATAGCTTGTTTTCTTCCCAAAGTGCGATTCCAATACATCGTAGGCAGTTGTATTGGGACTAAAATTATTGATCAATCATTGTCAATGAAAACCGCCGTACAAAATTATAAATACCTTAATTAACTCTCTTTCGAGAAATGATTAATATATAATTTGACATCATAACCTTTGACCACCAAACTTAATCAGATGTATATTATACAAAAAGCCACAAAATATATATGTCAAAAAAATTTGTTGGTGTATCACTATTATAAAGTGTTCGTTCGGGAATTTATTAGTTTTTGCTTTTATACCTTTTGATCTCGCATCCAAGGCACTTAAGATGTGATTGTTTCTATGTTTTGAGTGTCTTAGTTTTGTTCATGATTTATTTTTTGTAAGATATTTAGTATTTTCTCGTTAATAATAAAATATCTTTCCATACAGTTTTAAATAGTAGCCGGTAAAAATGCTAATGAGTCAATTAAATCTTGTAACGTAACGATTTGTATCATTATTGTGTCATTGTTTAGATTCAAACCGGAAAAGTAAAAAAAAACGAGAAATCAGATTTTTGTATGAATCATGATCAAATGCTTTATACTATATATTGTGCCATGATTGATAAAACATCTTGTAGAGGTTAGTAAATTGAGTGTTGACAATAAAATTAAAATACGTAATAATAATGTAGTGTGATCTACATAGTAGAAATGAACGGTTATGTAATAGTAATAAGTGTGATTCGTGTAAATGGACAATAAAAAATTATGGTGCGAAATAATAATATCGTGATCATAGTGTATACCATTAGAATCACCTTGCACACCTACAGTATTATTAGCAATAGTTAATGTACACTTACCTCAAACCTAATTGGGATACCATATTGGAAGCATAAGGTGGATATATTTATTCAATTGCCGGTCTCCTCAACGAGTCACATGTAAAATATGTTGGGGAAAATAGTCTTATAGAGCATTGCATGGTGGTTAAGTTCTTGCAACCATTTCAATTCATACAGAACATGGAGTGTCTTGTCTTGTCTTGCAACCTATTGTCAAATAGGACGTATGTTTTGCACGTAATATTCCAAATCCTTATCTTCTTAAGCTGTTCATAATTAATTAATCGTCGTGTTGTTTGTATTTTACTATTGTATATCAAAAAGACCCACCAAGTGACCCCATGAAGAATCCACGTTGTAGGTCTAAAGGCAGCTAGCTATGCATTAAGCGAACTATATAGTAGTCGGCGTATGAAAATTTTAGCATATTAAATTCAGTTTTTTTATTTTCTTGCTGGTTGATATATCATTTGGGCATTAAGTAATTAAAATAGAAGAAATAAATTCAAAATTATTAGAAGGAATTAATACTTGGTGTACTTGGAGAAAATTGAAAGGTTTATTTTTGGTCAATGGAGTGTCCTTTCAAATAAATTTCAATTAAAGTTCGAGCTGTTTCCAGCAAAAACATCTATCTAACACCTAATTGTTAGGCCAGATTAGTATTTTGTAAGAAATTTATACTAGGGTCCCAAACTCATAACAAGCATAGATATAGTCGTACCTCAGGTCATCTAACAATACGTTCGAAGACAATTGTAATAATAATAATAATATGATTTGTGCCTTTATATTTCAACTTCAATTAACATATACATATACACATCCTAACAATGTTAGCTCATTTTACAGAAAGGAAGAATAAATAATGCTAGCTCAATTCAGCATTGACTTTTGTTTTTATGTACACACAAATACTCTGCGATCCTCTTTTTGAAGTATATACATTTTAGAAATAATATCAGCAAACGAAAGTACAAATATTAATGTTAGAAACAGTCATTAATTATAATTGTTACTTTTTTGTGAAGAATTTTCAAAACCTAAATAGATTTATTTTCTCGATCAGACCGATTTGTGATTCATCTTAAAAGTATTTGACTAACTAAGATTATTTTGCATTTTAGTTGATAATTTTTGAAAAATCTAAGTCTCTAACTTATACTTTACGTATCTTGTTAAAAAAATATCTATATTTTCATTATATTAGGTTCGAATCCAGGTGATGATACAATGACAATACTACCACAATTGCTAGACTATAAATTCTAGTCGATTATTTTTAAGTAATAAACGTACATAATATTATATATTTACTTTTTTGGTTAACTATGCCTACACTGTTAATTATAAAAGAAAAAATAGTACTTTTCTTCCTTCATTTGTAGAGACAAACTTGCAATTTTTTTTTAAAAAAAATTTGCTTTCTAAAACGAAAGAAACGGGAAAATTCGTGTGACCATCCTTCCAATAACGGGGAAATTTTTTTCGTGTGTCACACATTCTGTCCATTCCAAACTATCAAACGTCATATATAAACAGAGACACGCACGTGTGAGAAAAAATAAAGATCTCCCGTTCGTTTCTCAAACACTTAACACGCACACGTAATCACAAACCGCAACACTTTCCCGTTTCGGTTTTTGTCTCCACACGCAACGACCTGTTAACATAAACCAATCTTTACACGTGTGCAAGCCCCCCCGTTTATTTCCCCCTCTCTCTTTTGTCTTTACAAAAATTTAAGAGAAAGAAACCTTAAAACCTGGCGATTTATAGGGGTGAGTCCATGTGATTAGTGAAAATTATAAAATATAAGATTACGTAGAGAGTTTTGATATCTTTAGTAATAAATGACAAAGATTGCATTCAAGGAACCATTCTTAATTCCGATTCATTTTATGAATGCAGGTAGTATGATAAGGTAAATGGACCCGAGAATAAATATTCACGTTCTTACAGAAGAAAAAGGAAACTACAGAAGTGGATATTGCAGGTGATTGTAATAAATATTAAATAATAACAAGACAAAAGTGAATGTGAAAATGTAAGAATAAAATCGAGATTATATTATTATTAGTCGTATGGACTATGGATGATGAATGTTTCTTTTGAGGAGAATTAGGCAAAAAGATGCAAAGGCCAAAATTTAAAAATGCAGAAAAAAAATCTGTAAAATAATATATAGTTCTGGGAAATAAATAATTTAAAACCCTTTTCTCTGTTTATAAAGATATCCCCATTTGATAACTTTCTCTACCTGTTTTTGTATCTGAGTTTATGGTTTTCTGTTGTGCTATGTCAATGTGATTTTACTTCTCTTTTCTTTTACACCTTTTCATCGAATTCGGTTGTTTCTGATAAGCTGTTGAGTTTCTGTGACTTGGCAATGGGAATCGAGAGGCTACGACGCTCTTTACCGCCTGGTTTGGAGGATGCATTACCATACCAGATCATACCGAGGATCGCAATGAGCATTCCGATAACTACTTGTACATTCAAACCTTCCTTGCCGAAGAAAGTGAATCCTAGAACCAAAACTAGAATTGTTTTCATGTGACCAAGTACTTGGAAAGACACTGCTGTGAATCTTCCAATACAGATGAACTGGCTGAGATTGGTCCCGACCGCGATACTGCACGAGAGTATTAAGAAGAACTGCAAAAGAAAAATAGGTTTAGATAGAGCTTAGGAAAGACAAATGCAACAGAGTATAGCACTAAGAGCCTAATTGGTTGTCATTAGTTTTTTTAATTGGTATGACTACTGCTATTACTAATACTATGTTCCAAATCCTCGATTTTGAATATCAAGTGGTAGTAATTTACATCCACATAGATGATTTATAAAGAAACAGAGGAGAAGCTCACCAGAGATATAAATGAAAAGTTGAATGCATCAACTCTTTGGCCAGTCAACCAGTAGTCTAGAAACGGTCCAACCATTAACAACGATGCAGCTTGTACTGGAGCGGTATGCGCCAGTAAATTGAAAGAACCGAGTGAATATTTCCTTTGTAGATGATGTACATACTGCAAAGTGTAGCAACAATTGTTAGAAATCAGATTTCAATTTTCAGTATAAAAGCTGGTAGGCAGAAAAATGTTCCAAACATGACATTAGATTTCAAATGTGATATATACTTACATATTGTTGAAGCGCAGTGCTCCAGACAGCAATAGCAGCAGCGAGAAATCCATTAAGATTGACACTAACATCGGTTACAGTACAGACGGCAACACCAGCAAGAACTAACAAAATGCTAAGCTTTGTATCTCTTGAATACCTAACATTATCAAGTACAACTTCCAGAAGACAAGAAACCGGGATCATACTCAGCTTCGCAATCTGCAGATTTTCAACACAAATCAGTTATTTCAAAATTTCCCGAAAAACACACCTCAGAAACCAAATTCGCATAGAGATTATAAAAAAAACAGGGACTCACCTGGTAAAATCCAACAGAATTCCACATCAGACTCACGTTCATCCCAACGATCGAGAAATTCGCAAACAAAACAAACTTCAAAAGATCAGGCCACGGAAGCTGAGAAGGTTGGATATAACCAAGCCAAGTCAAAAACGTCGTCAACAATGTAGTCGTTCCGAAATGCAATCCGGTTAACGTCGTAGCTGCAGTATCACAATCACAATCACAATCACAATCACAATCACAATCAGATCTTAGTGTTGAAAACAAGTCAAACCACCATTGACTACGAAGAAAGATCGAAAAACTCACCAAAACTAAATCCATAAGTCGCCATTAAAGCTTTGTTAACAAGGATGATACCAACGGAAGTAACAACATTGAATAGCCATGACGCAATATCTAAAGCTGCTTTCTGATCCGTCTTGCTCGTCGCCGTCATTTTTTCTTTCATCGATTCAGATCTCTGCAGATTTTCAATCAAATCAAATAGATCTCACGATCAATCATCGAATCTGATGTTTTTTCTGTATCGATTTTTTTCTCAATTTCACAATCTAAAAAACGGTTTAGATCCAAATCTCCAAGCTATAAACATGAACATAGCTTTCTCTAACTATCAAATTCAAATCAGATCCGATACTAAAAATTGCAAAACCTAATCGGAAACAACTTCAGAGATTTGTGAAGTATTCGCGAAATCAAAACCAAATGTTTCCCAAAGAGAACAGAGAGATTAATTTACCGGAGAGGAGGAGGAGGAAGACGACGAACACCACCACCGAGCGCGGCGTCTAACGGCGGAGGAAGACGAAGACGAAACGTTGAAGAAGAGACTAAATCAACATGAAGAAGAAGAAACTGAGATTTTTCGAGTGATATTATTATTAACTTTTCTTTTTTTTTCTCTTCTTCAGTTTTTTTTTCTTTTTTTCTTTTTCAGTTATGGACTTGTATTCATCAGAGTCAGAGTCATTTTCATTGGCATTTAAGAGAGTGGAGAGAAGACATGGGAGAAGAATCTTTTCTTTTTCTTTTAAAAAAAAGAAGAAAAACATTTAATTTCCCTCACTTTCTACTTTTAGCAATGTGAGTATTTTATTAAAATATGAATTATGGTAACAAATTAATTATGTCTTGACCACAAAAAACAGAAACTTAATATTACTTACAAAAAATATTTTTGGGTGTTTGTATATATATATATATATATATATATATATTTATTTATTAAAATATGAGTTATGGCAACAAATTAAATAACTCTGACCACCAACAAAAAAAAAAAAATCCAAAGTACTGTTTTGGTGTTTGTATATGTACAATAATTTCAAATATTTTGCATGAATGAAATTTCTTTAGTTTACCTGAAGTATTTTGACTTTCTTTTTTTACTATAAGAATTTTAAACCGAAATCTTGACCAATCATCCCAAATTCATAAGAATTCAACTATATATGTAAACTATTTGAATAGTAGTGTTGATATTACGTCTACTGACAGAAGATAATCCTAACTCTAGTTCTCAAAACTTTTGTTTCTCCCTTCTTTGGTGACTAGTATTTTTTAACTGTCATCGGAGATACTTTATTTTTTTTCTTTTTTTCTTATGTCGGTATTATCTTTTCCGATTATATCATGCGGCGTGTGATTTCTTCTTATGGGTTGGAACTTATGGTTCTCCTCGTAGATTGAAGCTTATAGTTTTTTTTTGTAGGTTAAACATATTTTTCTTTTTCATATAATTACTCTGGAGATAGAGCTTATGGTTATAGTTTTTCCCTCGGTTTTCCCTTGTTGGGGCTTATCTTTTTCAGCTAAGAGACTTGATAAAGGAAAAATACAAGATTCGAAAATTCAAGAATCAGAATATTGTTTGGGCTCTCTGTTTAAGAAGAATTTTTATGGTTTCAAGATCAGAAGAACCTTCATAGTTAGCTCAATAGTATCTAGATAGCTTTATTTAAACTTGTGATATTAAAGTTTTTATGATTTTGATTTATTGTTTCTTCGTTATTTTCAATAATATTTATCCAGATGATTAAAAAAAAAAATTATATCTACAATTTTTTTTTTTAAGTTTCTTTAACCACTGTACCATAATTTGAAAATTTACACTATAAACTTTTAATTGATGATCATTGTATTTATATGTTTTCACTACAAATTATCAAAATTCTTATATTTTTGTATGAAAAAAATTTCAGAAATTTAATACATCTAATTTTCACTGTCATAATTTTTATTCATAATTGTCTCATCTTTCAATGGGGAATAATAAATCAAGAAATAGACATTAATGCTATAAATACAAGTGAAAACCATAATTTGCTTTGTCTGAATTTAAAACTCACAAAAATTCGTTTTATAACTTAGAAAATACTTCCATGTAGTTTTCATTTTCATTTTCAGTTAGTTGTTTATTTAATTAAATAATTCAAACTCCCATCCACTTTTAGGAGGGGTAGTCTGAGGCGCTACTAATGGATCTCAGGGAGGAATAAATTAACATGTATAAATACTTTTCTTTGTTAATTCAATGTATTTATTTAGGGATTATTTATTAATGTGTGGCTAATTCACGTGGATCCAAGCCCTATGTTTCGTGGCTATGTAACACCCATGGAATATTCTTTAGGAAATTCGAGCTTCATAATGTCTTCCAATATTAATCTTCCAATATTAAGCGGAAAAAAACAATACAATACATAATTTTGTGTACTATCCCCATTTGTTACAATGAGCAAATTTGCTCATTGTAATATTGTAGTAAACATCTATTCTTTTCTTGTTTATATATGAAAAATAGTTATAAAACCCAATCTTCCTTCTTAAAATCTCATCCATTTACTCCATCAGTTGAGCTACTTATTCATATTTTCTATGTATTTACAAAATTACAAATATAAATAATAATAATGTTTTAGCGATTAATTTTTCTTAAATTAATAATTTAGTAGGTCTAATCATGTTTGGCAAAAATTCATTGACATGATATTCAATATTTTGTTGATACATATTTCTCGTAAACAATGCTATAACCAAAACATGAATATAAAATACAAATGGTTTATATCTATTTTATTAACGACGAATTTTGTGAATAAAAAAATTTATAAGGATGTTTCGAATCTATTATATTATCAAAATTTTCATCTTAAAGTAATTATTTTTCATTATAAAAATATTAATTTGTAAGTTATGAATAGTGTGTAAAGAACTGAAAAGGAGAAAAAGTGGACAAGTGGTAGAGTAGAGAGATGGAAAAGAGAAGTGTGGAACTAAAAAGGCATGACCAGTTTTATAATCGACAAAAGGACAAGGAGGGGACAAACACAAAAATATTAGACAGAGGTTCCGTTTGGTTAAAGATCCAAAAAATACTACTTTTCTTGTGAGTTTTTTTTTTTGGTATACTTTTATTTATATATTTTGAAGTTTTCTGTTTTTTAGCTCCATTTATTGTCGTTATTCGATGCTTTTCATGTGAACTGTTTTTCTTTTCATGGTAAGTTTTCAGTTATATATCAGGTGATATTAACATAATACAAGTTGTTATCTGTCAATACACTGGATTACATGTGATCTATCTAGGTTGCTGTCTTTATTTACATATTTTATTACATCAAAATTTATTTCAGTTACAAAAAGAAGAAAAAATGTATCCCTATGATGTCTAGATGGTGAAAAATATTCTGATCACAAATTTCTTACACAAAAAAATAAATTCATACTCGATAAATTTGTGGATTTATGTCAAATATAAATTTCTATTAAACGCGAAATTATCGAATCATTCATAATATTATGTTTTATGTTTAGTAGAAAAGTATACTCAACAAATACACAAAATATTAGTCGAATATTAGAAATTTGAATTACCCACTAATTATGTGTATATATATTATAATTTTTAAATTGCATAAATAAAAACAGACTTTCAAAAACTGTTCTATAAGCTAGGTAGGTTCAAACCCTCTAATTAAACTTGATATAGTCTCATGTATAATTTATTTTTTCAGTAAGTGGTCATTTATTGTCAAAATGATCATCATTTTTATCCGAGGCTTTTGAGCTTCTGTCTTATCTATTTACTTTCTATACTGAATTTGATATCTAGTTAGACTATTATTGGTCGGCAAAGGAACACTGTGATTGGTCCTAGAGATTTCGAATGGATTTGCAGCCAAGTGTATCTTATTCATAATAAATAAAAATAGTATAAAGACAAAAGACTAAGAGCCCATGACTAAGAATATGGTTTATGAAAATGATACGTGGTGGTGATACTTGACCAAATTCAATTTCAGAGAGAGAAGACATATTGATAATAGAGTTTAAAACCTGACCTTATGGCGAAAGAAAGTCTTATGACTTATTGACAAATAATAAAAGAAAGAAATACAAAAAAAAAACTCATGTGACTTTTGCTATATCTTCAAAGTAATTTCTTCTTGACCCTTTATTCTCCCTTCTTTGTGTGTCAAAGTGTAAATGTTTTTTTTTTCTTTTTTAAAACGTATCTGTTTGAATACTATCAAAATTTAAAATCGACAGTTTTAAAGTTTAGGGTTAAAAAGTTTATTTTTTCAAAGTTCATATTTGTTTTTTCTTGACATTTTTCCTGTTTTAAAATGGTTATAAATGTACTAAGCAGAAACTAATGGGCCAGACACAAAACTAACAGGCCAAAATTTTGAGCCCATTATACAAACGAGCCGCCTAATGGAGGGAGATATTCTATTTTCAACATTTTCATCAAAATCATTCCCGCCTTTGTTATCTCTCTCTCTCGGCGATTTTCAATTCGCGATTCTGGTTCATCTCGAGTCCCGATCGTGTGTATTTGTTCTTCGATTGGAGACGTTCTAAGCTCGAAACTGCGATTTCTGATCTCGATTTGAATTTGAATCGTCTCTGATTGATTTTTGTTGTTCGTGTTTAGGATTTTTTCAATCCGTTCGATTTTGAAGGTTTGGTGGATATCTAGGGTTTCCGATCTTCACGAACTTGAGGTATTTCTCTGAATCTTCGTGAAATATTCTCAAGAACTCTTTGATTTGGCTGTAGCTGTTTTGGTTTATCTTAATATAGTAGCTCTGATAAGTTCGCCGTTTGGATCATCAGAGGTTTGCTTGAAATCTCTACGAAATTTAGTTATGAACAGAACGATTTGACTGTAATGGTGTGTTGCGTAACAAATTCGAATTGATTTGGTGTGATTATTTTTGATTTCTCTGAGGTTTCGTTGAGTTGTGGATGAATCTAGATCTGAGAGGAATTTTGGATTTCTTAGGGTTGATTCTGTAGAGTTGGTGGTTTTGTGATGAATCTCTGTGAAATTGTATTTGGTTCATATTTTTCAGAATGGCTAGAAAGAAAACTAATTCTGAAACTGAGCCTTCAAAGGAGATTAAAGCGAGAGGAAAATTAACCAGAGCTAAGAAGTGTATGAAGACAACTACCAAGAAGGTTAACGAATCTGGTAAAAAATTATCAAATCATTTTAATTTTATCTTCACTTGATGTCATTTTGGAATTGTAATTGGATTTGTTTCATCTATTAGGAAAACGTAAAAGTAGAAGAGAGGAGAAGTCACCATCTACATGTTTAGATGAGTCTCCATCTTCTCGAGTTCAAAGGTTGGAAAATACCAAAGAGGTTGCAGAAGCTAAACAAGTAGCTGTCCTTGATCTTCACGAGGTTAAAACTTCTGGGAAAATGAAGTTGCAGCTCTTTCCTTTGGATACTCGTACGCGTGAAAGATTAGAAAAGGTAAAGCCTAAGAACTAATAACAAGACATAGACTGAGTGTTTATTCTGGTGAATATTGTTCTAACTTGATTCTGCTTTGTTACTGTGAAAGGATGGTTTTAATCCATATTTGGAACTCACTCTTAGCTCACGGAAGAAGGTTTCTTCAGTGCTTCAACACATTAATAGTAAGTGGGGCAGCTCAGAGATTGCTCGAGGAGACCCCGCGTTGTATCCATATGATAACTCCGTACTCGCTGCTGGTCATAAATGGGTAGCAAACAACAAGAATGTCACTGCAGGCGATGTCTATGCAGCTATTGGAGCTCCATCCATTTTCCGCTTAAGGTTTGCATCGCATCTATGCACCTTTCAAAGCCATTTTCTTAGCATAGCCTCCTCTTATGATTCTTGTTATAATATTTAGGTATGGGTGGTCCTCTGAGACTCATAATGTAATCTCTGAACCACTATCTCCTTCAACTCCGAGCATGGCTTGTGTTCCTTCAACTCCAGGTATGGCTTGTTCTCAACATGAAGAGCCACAGAACATCATTAGTAACAGAACAGAGAATGCAGTGGAGAAGCAGATGTTCAATTTAGATAACCCGTCTACAATGCCACCTTGTGCAAATCAAGTGACTGACCCACCTCACTCACAAAACATACCTCCTGATGGACAAGCTGAGTCAACAGTAAGCTTAATAACAAATGTCTTTTCCTCTTGTTTTGCATTCAGATCTTATCTAAGTAACTGTGTCTAACCAGGAGAATAGGATAAACAATGGATCTGGCCCGTCAATGTTTTCTTGGGATGATGGATTAACAAGCCTAAGTATTGGTGGCTTGCTTTCAGAAGTATCATTGAAGGGAAACTTTGGGAATCATTGTAATGATTCAAAACCAGGGAATGCAGACGCAACACTCTGGGAAGACAACCTTACAAACATAAGCATTGGAGGTCTGTTTTCTGAGGCATCCTTACAAGAGAGACGTTGTATTAGCCGTGAACAAGAAGAATCAACTCATGATAAGAATAATGATCAGCCAAGTGGAAGCAATATTGGAGGCTTACTCACTGAAGCATCATCAATAAGAGAGGGAAGGTTTAGTGAGACGAAGGGAGGTATATCACAACAACCATTACCTTTGATCTCTGAGTCATTACATGCTTTCCTTGGAAATCAAACAGATAAGCCTCAAGCTCCATCCTCTGCTCCTCCTCCTCCTCCTGAACCTTCACATTCGTCGATACTCGATGCAGAAGATACATGCCATGCATTTGCATTTCGAAAGCGTACTACAACCTCACATAAAGTTCTTGAGCAGGTTAAAGGGGTTCCCATGTCATGCAATGTTTTGAATTTTATTCATTTCTGATATTACGATTGTCAGAACTTTGGAAGTTGTAACTCATGATTATGGTATTTTGAATTTTTGGCAGCTAAGTGAAGAAGCTGAGGAGGAGCAACAGAAAGAAGAATCGAATCCTGCACCGCTGTCTGGTTCCACGGTGTTTAATCAGGACAGCAGCCTTGGATTTTCGAAAATTAAATGGGTAAGTGAGATTCTTCTAACTGTCTGGTCTCTGCTTCACATTTTCTAAGCACAGTATATCATACGTAATGGAAATTTCACGTTCTAACTACATGAGTTGGGACAATTAACTTAAGATATCTTTACCATCTGATTATGAATATATTTGACATAATCCAATTTCTTAAACGCAGGCTGACTCACGAGGACCATTTGACTTTGGCATTTCTTTGTCTCGGAAGTTTACGAACAAATAAATCCACAGGTAAGTAAACCAAATCCCAAAAGAGAAAGAAAAAATGGTGAACTCATTGTGTATTTACTCTATACACTAAGATCAACTGGAAAAAATGAAGTGAGATCTGATTCACCTTTCTTCTCAGCTACTATACTACTCCTTTCCAATTTTAAATCTTCCAGGAAGAAAAGTATTCAACGTGCTCTGCATAATACGATGCGTGAGAGCTTTGTTCATTACTTCTTAACAGAAACTGTATATGAAAGCATTAGTTTTATGCTATTTAGTTACGACTCACTTTTTCGTTGAAACTGTATATGTTAGCATTAGTATCATACTCTTTAACACTAATGCCTATGTGTTGATATGAAAGGTTTCAAATGCATGTTACTTTCTAGATTTTTGATCGGTTGTTTTGACCAATTACACTTCTATAATGTTCTAAATGTAATTCATTATTCAGACGCAGCTATGTACATGAATGCAGATGTACAAATGTATTTGGAGTAAAAAAAATCAAAGCGAAAGGGAAAAGGTGAAAAAGTATTCTATAGAACCTGAAATTGGTTTAGGCTCGAGAAGGGTAGGCTCGCAGCTTCGCCAGAAGCGACGAAGGGGGGCTGGGGAAGGCCGACGACTACATGGGGTGGGAATACCGTGGAATGGGAATACTAACAACCCAAACCCTTTCTTAGACGGCATTGAAAGAGAGCATGTAAGTCATGCTAGTTTTCTTGATGAAGCTAAAGGACTGTTTGGATTCACTTATACCACAATTCGGGAACAACAATAAGCGTTTGGCTATAGTGAAAAGTCTATCTTCTACTCTGACAAGTTGACCAAACAAAATAAACTTGGAAACACAAAAAGAAAAATCAGTAACCAATCAAATGTATTACAAAACTTAGAGCTTCTCATAGAAGAGCAAGCTAGCTTCAGCACCAAGAACATCACTCTCCGAAACTCGATAAACTTCTGAATCCGATATACTAAACCAGCTCAAATCGTTACAAGGGTCATTACAATCCTCATTCTCTTCTTCTTCTTCTTGTGATGCAACTTGGACACTTCTATAAACAGTATAATGTCCGCTTCCGGTTATACCAAAATGTTCAACCACGGTTACAAGCCTATACATGTGGTTGCTTCTTGATGTTTCACGATTTTGGGACTGTGAAGGTATCTGAATCTTTTCTGTTTTTACTCCTATTGAAGGCGGTGTTAAAGCGGAGAGGTCCAGGATAAGCGGGAATGCGATATGTCCCTACATAGATGAACATAAATTAGAGCAAATAGAAACAAGAACTCAGGTTATATACGCAGACATGAATGAGAGATAACGAGACTCTACCGATAATTTAACCGAATCCCCAAACATGTTTAAAGAAGCACGTTGCACTTGAATGCACAGTAGCTGCAACAATTTAAGAGAGATCAAATGGGACTCAGACAAAATAATAAGATCATATCTTCGAGTCTTAGATTCAGTGAGCAAGAAAATACCTTTGGAAAACGGGCAATGGTTAACTGCTTCAATATATGGGAATAGCTATTAGACCAAGGCATTCTTTCAAGATGAAGAGAAGTTTTACAGTCGCAATCATCGTCTCTACCACAAATCCTAAGCTTTTTTATATCTGTCTGATTGAAACCGTTTCCAGTATACACAGGTCAGCGTGAGTCGTGAGGCGTGTGCAAATGAAAGGTACAACAACAATTAACCCTGAGAGATGAATTACCTCAGCTGCTCCGGTCACAGATAAATATTTTAATGCAGCACCATGCCAACATCTTTTGCAGAAGTAGTTTTCGACTTTCTCGGTGTCAAGAAACTTCTTCAAGCAATTCTCAAGAGTGCATCTGAACACCTAAAAGCATCCGGCAAAAAAAAAATGCAAAAGCAATTGAAAAATGTTTTGACTGAAGAAGTCTTAAATTCACAAAAGGAAACACAACAAAGCAATAAGAGAATGAACCTTCCATAACATACAATGTTTGAACCACCAATATCGAGTAAAGGAGAAAGAGGCAAAGTATGAAAGAATTGAAAGTCCAACGAAATCTGCAAAAACCAGAAAACCAAATGGACACAAAAGTATTTAACACAATCGATAACAGCAGCTTTACATGTGATATTTAGAAACTTAGTCCTAGTTACCTGAGACGAGCAAGTCTGACACATCAACGTACTACCAAGAATCCCATCAAACGGTCCACGTAAATGCTTATGCCATCTCTTGAGTTCCATCAAATCATGAAGGCCTTCACTAGGCGCAAGCATTCTCAAATTACGAGAGAAAACTATATCCGATAGACTACTACTTTTGCAAGGACGATAACAAACTACAATCTCTTCTTGCAACGAAGATATCAGATGAAGAAGAGCTTCTGCTGCATCCTACATTTCAACAAGATCACTAACTCATAGGTGAAAATGAACACTTGTCAAGTATAATCCAATCGAAAGTGAATTTTCACCTGTTGGCTTGTCAAATTGAAATTTTGAACATAATGAGCCAATGCAAACATAACTTTACGAGGGCTCGATACAGATCTCCTTCTTCCAACAGTGCAGAGCTCTGTCATTATCACATCATTTTTTCAGCTCAAGACACACTAACACCATTTCTTTTTGCTCAATAAAAGTTGCTAATTGTACCTTCTAGTAAAGCAGACAAAGCAAGAACAAGAGGAAATTGTTCATCTTGTTCTCCTTCTACTGTTTCACTCGCATCTTCTATAACCCATTGAAGAAACACTCTAAAATCTTTACAACTCGCAAGAGCCTGCAAAAATCACAAAATCACAATCCAACAATATTACAATTCACCAACATTAACTAGTAGAAAACTCAATAATCCCAATTACAAATAGCACTAATCACTAATATACCATCCAAAATCCAATTACACATCAAGCTAAATGTTACTAATCGATTCATAAATTACTTTCAAAAGCCTGCAAAATCACAAAATTCCAGCTATATAAGCTTTATAACATTTTATCAACATTGAACTACTATACCAAACTCAATGATCCAATAACAAATTCAGCTACTAATCGATTCATAAATTACTTTCAAGAGCCTGCAAAATCACAAATCCAACTATATAAGCTTTATTACATTTCACCAACTTTGAACTACTATACCAAAACTCAATGATCCAATTACAAATATCACTAATCACTAATATAGCATCCAAAATCCAGTTTCAAAATTCAGCTAAATGTTACTTATCACCTTCAAGAGCCTGCAAAATCACACAATTCACAATCCAACTATATCAACCTTCACATTTACTCATCACTAATTTAGTATCAAGAGCTATAAAATCAAATTCAAATTTGAGCTAAAAAAACGTTACCTGTAGAATCACGTTGAGGAAACAATTGTTACCGAGATTTTGCAAACCAGGAACGAAGAAAGAATCGTCTTCTTCGTCTTCGTCATCTTCTCTTCTGGAGAAGAAGAGGTTTAGGTTACGGAATCTAGAGTTTTTTAGAGCGTAGAGGAAACCAGCTACACCGAGTATAGTGACGGCGGAGAAATGAGAAACCCTAAATGTTTCAGTGAGGATGGAGATAATCGCCTTTGAATCGGAGCTTCTACGAGAAGAAGAAGAAGAAGAAACCATAGTCAAATTACTCAAATGAGTTAAAATCGCTTCTCTGTGCTTTTTTTTGGGTAGAGAAACCTTGAACCTTCTGTATCTTTTAGAGGGTTCGAAATATATTACAATGTCGAATTCTTCTTTTGTTCGACGTATTATTATGGAAAATTACTCATAACATGGTTTGAAATTACACAAAATAAGTTGTAAAGTTTATGACCATCAATTTGTAATTAGGATTAGTGAGAATTAAGTGATTTGAGTAGTATATCAAGGTCAAATTCTGCATTCTGTTTGTCTTAAACGATAAAATAAAGGGGCAATTTTTATTTTGCCACTGATTTAGTATGCCATTGCCAATTTTGACATCAATAACATTTCGTTGTGAATTCGTGAAAAATAAGCCCTTTAAAAAAAAACTAAACCCTAAGGATGTGAAAGTGTAAAGAGCAAATGTATAAACCCAAACATATAGATAACCAACAAACTCGGTTTAAACAAGGAAAAAATTATAAAAACCTTAATTCTTTGTTGGGAAAATTGGAAGAAAATGTCATTGATGGCAAAATTGGCAATGGCATACTAAATCAATGGCAAATTAGTAATTAAACCTAAAATAAAATAAAATTTTCTAAGTACAGAGACAATACAATGGGGACATTATCAAAAGAACAAAATTGTTTATAAAATTACACGATCTTTCAGTATACAATTACACAGGAAGGCAAAGATACAATAAACCATACAATAATCACAAGTGTTTCAGATTGCTAAAAAACGTAAAATCTTGTTCAAAAAGCCACCAATGCAATGCCGCAAACAACCATTAATTACCTGCAAAAAAAA
The DNA here is from genome assembly GCA_900406295.1 of Aurinia saxatilis. Taxonomy (NCBI): domain Eukaryota; kingdom Viridiplantae; phylum Streptophyta; class Magnoliopsida; order Brassicales; family Brassicaceae; genus Aurinia; species Aurinia saxatilis. The sequence goes on along the minus strand of OVAP01000005.1, from coordinate 11,977 downwards.
CAACACAATAAAAAAACCAAACCGGACAGTAACAAAACAGAGTAAGAAAAGATCTCAGACATCCAAGGAAGGATAAAGCTGCATTAGCTCTCAAGCCCGGCGAAAGGCGAAAGCTATTAGACGGCCACTGCGAATGTTTTGAGAAACAAGCCTTAGTTTTATCATCATTGATCTTTTCATTACAAAAGAAAACAAAGTAGTCCAAAACAAGAAAACATAGCTTTGGTTTCAGACATCCAAGGAAGGATAAAGCTGCATTAGCTCTCAAGTCCGGCGAAAGACGAAAGCTTTAGGCGGCCACTGCGAATGTTTTGAGAAACAAGCCTTAAAACATTATCATCATCAACCAAAACCATCAAAATTTAACAACTAAACAAAACCTTAGTAGGTACAACAGAAAAGAGTCCCTCAGAAATAACTTTGATTCAGTCATAAGAAATCAGTATTAGCATGGTTAAGACCATCATAGGGAACTCAGTTAAAACAAAGCACAAGATTTTGATTAGAAAAAAAACATATGAGCTCCCTCAGAAAATCATTTACACATCAAATAAAACATCAGATATACATTAGCATTTAAAAAATCATCACAGGGAGCGAGAAAAAAAAAGAAAAGAGCTAATAAAGGGTTTAAGGGCTCAGAAAAATGTTATAGAAACGAGTATTTTCCTTGACCACAAAAGGTCTCATAATGAGCTGGGATAATGTGTTATCATCACCGCCACTTAAACACCCTGATTTACAAAAAAGCTAAAGATTAATAATCTATGGAGGAAAATTTAGGATTCCATGGCTCAGACATATGTATGAACATAGTTATATTCCTAGACCACAAAAGGTCTCATAGAGCTGGGATTATATGTTATCATCATCACCATCAAATCCCAAATTCCACCCAATTGTACAACAGACAATACTACAAATTCCATGTGTATAAGATATGGCTTGAAAAACATCAATTCCTAAACAAACATACTAGAAAACAAAGAGTAGATTCGGTTTCAGACATCCAAGGAAGGATAAAAGCTGCATTAGCTCTCAAGTCCGGCGAAAGACGAAAGCTTTAGGCGGCCACTGCGAATGTTTTGAGAAACAAGCCTTAAATTTCATCCTCATCAACCAAAATCATCCAACAAAACAAAACAAAGATGGAAATGAAAATTCAAATAAAGGTCTCAGACATCCAAGGAAGGATAAGAACATCATAAGCTCTCAAGTCCGGCGAAAGACGAAAGCTTTAGTCGGCCACTGCGAATGTTTTGAGAAACAAGCCTTAAAGATTATCCTCATCGACCAATCTACACTAAAAGATAATAACCAAAAACTAAATTTCCCATCCTAAAATGATCAGCAAGAAATTGAAATCAATCCTGCTGACAAAGTGAAACAGATGGATTTAAATCTAAGGGACTTAAGTTCCATATTCCTAAAACTCAATTCTGCTATATTAAGGACATTACAAAAAACCAAGTCCCAGATTACAAAAAAAAATCCTAAGATTTACTAAAAAGAAGTTTGTTTCAGACATCCAAGGAAGGATAAAGCAGCATTAACTCTCAAGCCTGGCGAAAGGCGAAAGTTCTTAGGCGGCCACTGCGAATGTTTTGAGAAACAAGCCTTTGGATTTATCATCATCAACGACATAACAAAAACAAAAACATAAATATTACACGACCTATTGTAATAGATTGATATGTAAGAAACGTTAAGATTAAGATTGAACACACGGAGAGAAGAAGAAATTGAGACAGAGATTTGAAGGGTTTTGAGTTATGTTTTGGAGAAGGAGAGGGATGAGAGATATTTATATCGTGTGAGAGAAGAGGCGCTCGAGGATTAGGGTTTTTGGTTCGGTGCTTACACGATGAACGGTCCAGATCTATAGAACAATCAAGCTACTTGTAATATTGTACTAATGGGCTTCGTTTTTAACCAAGGCCCAAGCATTTGTGACTGAAATCCGACCTAGATTTGTGAAATATCACATTATTTTCAAGAGAATAGCATATTTATAAATTTTAATTTTTTTTTTATAAAGTCTCTATTTAACTGATTCGTTCAATGTTTATAATGACTTAATAAGATTTTGAAGATCATCTAGAAATTCACAAAGGAACGTCTATATATATATTTTAAAAAAACTTGACAACATATAAATGTTAAGATACCGTATTTCATAATTGGTATTTTTTAACTTCTCTCTAAAAATTATTGTGTTAATGAAGAAGTTTGTTGAAAAGCAGTGTAGTATCCACTTATGTTTAATAGGATGTATGCGCGTACACATGCAAGGCTTGTTTGGTGATCGTAGAGGTAGTGAATTTGTTCTTTTGAGCAAATTTGTAAAACCAAATGGTTAAAGTACTTTGAGCAACTTCTTATATTACATAACTTCAAACAATTCGGAAAGACAAAGATTTGAAAACTTTCACACACCGTTAACAAGACATTCTCGAAGAACGATAAGCTACGTTATACTAACTTTAAACCAACTTCACGCTTATGGTGGATCACCTTTCAATTATTTCTTTGGTTTCTTCTCTTGTTTGTGTATCATCAACTTCCACAAGCGAGACACTCCTCAGGGTTTGTCAAAGAGCAAACCATCTGTGCCATCTTTGTCTCGTTGTCTTCTTCTTCTACCTCTTCGGTTCCTTCTCCTTCTTCGGTTACCTTTGGCTTCTCCTACATCACAGGCAAATATCAGTTTCACTATCTAAGTTACTACAGAATCACAGTGACAAAAGTGTTTGTTTTACCTTGAGCATTGCTGTATCTACTGTGAACTTTATCGCATCCGCTGCTGCACGTGATCGAAGGTAGTACATTCCCGTTTTCAAGCCCTTCAAGTAATCACAACGATAACAATTACGAGATCAGATTATACCACAAATCAAGACTTAAAATGAGGAAGTGAGATTCAAGGTTGGATTGGTTATACTATTACGGGAGACTAAATGTGAGGACAGTTCATGATTAGTCTATGCAATCACATTGAACAGAATCATGAGTATTCCCTACTTAACAGTGTAAATATGATGCAATCATAAAAAGCATCCACGACCATTTTGAAGATTAAGTAAAATTTGAAGATAAATTGTTACCCTTTTCCAAGTGTGAAAGTGCAAGGAAGTGAGTTTTGCAAAGTTGGGTTTGTCCATGTGTATATTCAGACTTTGGCTTTGGTCTATAAAGCAGCCACGATCGACGGCCATATCAACCACTGTTCTCTGCTTAATCTCCCAGACAGTCCTGAATCATTTTGTGGAAGGAACACAGGTTAAGTAATATGAACAAAAGAGTAACCAGAGCATAAAAGAATAAGTTATATACCTGTAAATGGCTTTCAAGTCATCTGGTATCTCCGGCACATTTGCGATTGAACCATTCTCATATATCATCTTGTTCTTCAGTGTAGGAGACCAGAGACCCATATCAGTTAGGTCATGAAGCAGATGCTTGTTCACAACTACAAACTCACCACTGGAAATACAAGTAACACAAATCAGTTAAGCATATGCAGAAAGCCAGAAACATAGTGATGCAATCGCTTAAAAGAGCATACCTCAA